>CABHPQ010160261.1:0-15652 GCA_902168405.1 Peromyscus aztecus | reverse complement strand
CCCCCCCCCCCATTGCAACACAATACAAATATGATCATGCATCTTAGATAACATCAGTTCACCTTTAGTAGCTCCAAGTATGTATGCAGATTTCTGTTAAATTGGTTTTATGTTGTTTGCTTAGGCAGTAGGATTGCAGTAGCAACAACAAAAAAAACCGTTCCTGAAGTCTATCTCTGCCACTCTGACCATGAGTTTCCTATGGTACAGAATTTAAGCTATGAAACCTCAGCACATCAGCACGTTAGCAGAATGGTCTCAGTGTTGGGAAAACTGATTCCAGGTTTGGTAGAGCTATGCTTAGATTTGAATTCACCCACGAAACATTCAAATCAAGGCTAAAGATTAAATGTGAAATAAAACTGTGAACCTTCATTTTAACATTGATCTAACTTCCTAGATTGGATCAATATATATTTAAGTGGTATTGAAAATGGTAAACTACTTAATTTAAATCTCAAAATTTAAATTACGAGGTTTACATCAAAACCAACATTTCACAAATGCACTTTTAAGGTATTATAAAGGGGTAATTTAAGCAGTGAATGGTTTCTTGGCACCCATAACCAAGTAATAGCTAATTTAGAGGTGGGATTTTTATTGCTATATGAGAATTACATTTAAACTTGTGGGTGTTTTATATAAAGCAGATCTCACAAGTTTTGAAAATTTAATATTTCTTTTAGAGAATAGGTTGTTTGTATCCATAATAAAAGAATAATTCTAGAGAATTGCTGCTTCAATCTAGTCCCATTTGAAAAAATTTGTTTCTACTGTATTAATAACTGGATGAATGATCACTCTGAAAATGTATTTATTGCACTGAACTTAGTTCAGTCTTGATAAAGCGCTCCAGAAGTTTTTTTTTTTTTCTAACCACAGTTTTTATAAAAATGCCTCTGCTTCTAATGTATTTTGTTTTAAAAGAAAGAGAATAATTTGCAAAACTTCTACTGTGTCTAAAGGGAAGTAAGGAGGCACTCTATAAGACCACCAAGGTTGTGTTCAGTTTCTCAATGCTGGCCTTGAATGTATCATCTCCACTGTTAAATTGTAGGCTGCTCCTCAGTGCACTGTGCAGCCTGAGTCCAACCTGAGTGGCTGTAACCGTTTTGACATGTAATGGTTAATGACTACTGAAAAATAAACCAAAGAACAGGAGTATTTCATCCTTAACCTTTGTAAACCATGTTTCATGGGTAACTTTTCAGTTCTTTCTGAAGGCTGATATGCCTCCATTTGAAAACAATGTTGATTTTGAGTGGACTGAAGTAAACTAACCAACTACCATTATGTTTTGACTAAAGAATATACCTTTCAATAAAGTTGTTGAAATGCAATCCTTCCCTGGGTGTTTCTGTTTCTTTTGTAAGTACTTTAGCAATATTATGCAATAAGCTTTCTTTATATTGTTTAATAATTTTACTAAAGTAAGATGCACAGAAGCAGAAAGAAGGGGTTGGGGATTTAGCTCAGTGGTAGAGCGCTTGCCTAGCAAGCGCAGGGTCCTGGGTTCAGTCCTCAGTCCAGAAAAAGAAAAGGAAAAAAAAAAAAAAAAGAAGCAGAAAGAAAATTTTTAAGAGTGTAGCTATCAAGCTGGGCAAGGTGACACATGCCTTTAATTCCAGCACTGGGAAGGCTGAGACTAGTGGATCTCCAGAAGTTCAATGCCAGCCAAGGCTACATGGTGAGACCCTATCTCAAAAAATACAGTTCCACTATCAACTGGTTTCTTTTTCTCTCTCTCTTTCTTTCTTTCTTTTTTTTTTTTTTTTTTTAGTTTTTCAAGACAGGGTTTCTCTATGTAGCTCTGGCTGTCCTGGAACTCTAGACAGGCTGGCCTTGAACTCACAGAGATCCACTTGTCTCTGCTTCCTGAGTGCTCGGATTAAAGGATTAAAGGCTTGCGCTACCATGCCTGGCTAATTACTTTCTAATTTAAACACACACACACACACACACACACACACACACACACACACGATTAAGTATGTTTGTTAAATGTATACTAAAAAGCTGAATTTATGCATTATTGTTAATCAGGTTTTTAATTTAGATACACCACTGCTATGGATATTATTCACCATAAAAATTTACCCTTAGATCCCACCCACCTGAGGTTTTAAACAAACCATTTTACCTAATTAAATAATATCCAAGCATGGTTGATACTACTGATGCTATTATGTTAACCTGCTCGGATCAAGTGGTAATTGTTATTGAAGAGAAACTATAATTTTGAACTCCATATTTGAAAATTTTTTATTCTTTGACAGTTTCATACATGTAATATAATGAATTTTAGTCACTTTCACCATCATTCCCATTACGCTCTTTGCATCCCCTCTTCCTGGTAAAATCCCTCCTACTACTTCGTGTGTGTGTGTGTGTGTGTGTGTGTGTGTGTGTGTGCACTCACGTGCATTGCTTACAAGAACATGTCTGAGAAGAGCATGCCCTGACTCCCTTCTATGACGGACTGTGATGTGGAAGTGTAAGCAAAATAAACCCTTTCCTCCACAATTTGCCTTTGGTCATGGTGTTTATCACAGCAATAGAAACCCTAAGTAAGACACACCCCCTCCCCCTAGTCACCACTGTCAACAGTCCCTTAGGGATGGGTGGGGCCTCATGAACCCTTTCCTTTTCCAAGATAAAAAGTTAATGGACCCAGTTCTTACAGCACTTAGAGTTATAAAGTGGGCATTGTGAGGAAATCACATTAGCTCCCCTTTCCAAGTACCTGAACTTTGTGTATTCCCAAATATAAGATAGTCTTTGGTATTACTATAACTCACCTCATGTAAGTCCTGAACTGAATGAAGGTAACAGTTAACAAATGCATCAGAAACACAAGAAGTCAAGTGATTTGTACCCACTACATACATGTATGGTGATATTTTATTTGTACTGAAATGTGATTTTATTTGTATGTTAATAAATAAAGTTGCCCGCGGGTCAGAGCTAATAGCAAGCCATAGCAGAAGCCAGGTGGTGGTGGCGCACACCTTTAATCCAGATCACATGACAGACAGACCTCTGTGTGTTGAAGGATACAGCCAGCATGGAGACACACGCCTTTAATCTCAATACCAACCATAGAAGACCTGGAGGTCTGTATGGACAGGCAGTGATGAAGAGGTCATGTGGTTGGGTTTACAACCAATGAGAAGGCAGAACAGACAGTCAATAAAAAGACAGACACACAGGAAGTAGGTCTCTTTCTGAGGGGAAGGACGACAGCGGCAGCGAAGGGTAAGAAAGGCGGTTTTAAGTCTCAGCTCTCAGCTACTGCTCTGACCTCTTGGGCTTTTAACTCTGCATTTGGCTCTGTGTTTCTTATTTAATAAGACGGTTACATCTACATACATGGTTTTAGGGGGTAACATTAAAATTTAGGAGCTTCTGATTCCAGAGCCTTTTGCTCTTAGGATTCTCATATTCTGTCCCAAAGTGAAGAATTAACTCACGTGAAACTATATAATCCCTGTAATCCAAATCATATTCTGTGCACTACCATGATAGAATGATATAGGACTTTCCCTCTTTTATAATAACAAAATGGTTTTTATCAAATGTGCCATTACAAAACAACCTAGCAAAAATGTGCCAAGTTTTATATAGCCTTAAATGTGAAACTTATAATTTTCCTAATCCAAAACCAGATGAGATGATTTTTTCCATTAGTTCAATAAATAGACTTGGGAGCAATCAAAACTGCTGAAGGAGGATAGTTCACAACCAAAGAATCACTAAATATATCAAAAATATATGAAACAAATGCCCAGCAATGAGAGGAGAAATCTTCAACTATAGTTGGAAAACTAGACATTACTCTTGGAAATCCATGGAACCACTAGACAATTAGTGGTGATATAAAGCTGAATACCAGTAAATGACTAATTGACTAAGCACTACATCTTAAAACAGCATGTGAACCTTCTCAGGTGAGTAAGGAACATTCCTCAAGACAGTCTAGACCTTGTGCTGCAGGCCGCAAGAAGATGAAATAGATTCAGCTGTATATGATAAAGCTATACCTTGAAGGATCAAGGAATCCTTCTAGAGGAGAAGTCAAATATCAATGAATATTTGATGTTATTCGGCTTTTAATATATCAGCTGTTCCTGCTATCAATATTCTTGTGTGCTCATACTCCTAGGCCATAACGGCAAACATTGTAAGATTCTCAGACCTACTGCTGATCTGAACTAGGTAACACCCCTACAGAGACAATGCCTCTCTCCTAGGAGACAGGCAGATGTATAAATGCATAGCTTTGTTTCTTGTGCAAATGAAACTCACACCATCCCTTTCCTTCAGGCCTAATGGCATTGCAGAGCTACTGACTCAGGACAAAAGGGGTTTTTTGCACAACCAGGTGAAGACTGGGGCAGAATTCCTGACTTGGCTGGCCAAGGAAAGAGCAACAAGGAAAAGTTTTTGCAGATTGTAGGTAGATTTGAGTCAAGTGAGTAGGAGAGGAAGGAAAGATGGAGGATGGAGAAATGGAGGACAAGGATGAGGTCGAGAGCATAAGAGCTTAGTTATTACTAGGACTATGAGGGGGCAGGAAAAGAAGGGACAGAGAGGAGCTGCGTGTGAGTATGGAACTGAAGCTGTGTAGATAGAATTTCATCTTAGAGAAATAGAGTGAACAGATGAAAGAGCATGGTGTACAGGTTCTTTTCCCTCAGATTACCCCCACGCCAGCCATAGTCTCTACCCCAGGACTCTGGGAGAAATCTTCTCAGGGGAGGTCCCTGGGAAAATTTAGATATCCTTGGGTCTTAAAGACTAAAAAACTGAAAGTATACAAAGCATGTGTGCAGAAAAAAAGTAGAGTAACAGGAAAAATTCTAAGAACTTAAAAATGAAACTGCAGACTTCCCAACAATTTGTGGTTCTAAGGATAAGCCTCAAAATAGAAAAGTATTTTAAATGGAGTGAAAATGAAGTAGCACCATGTGTGGAATGTGCTAAATCAGTACCTGAACAGCAAATTACAGTCACTGCACTATTGACTAGGATGGTCCTGAGAGCCAATAAAGCTTCTACTTTAAGAAACCACGGTGGGAGGCTGAGTGAAACCCAAGTGAGCAGAAAGAAGCAAGTTATGAAAAAGAAGGGGTGATAAAATTAAAAACAAATTAACATAGAGAAAAATCAAAACCCAAAACTAGTTCTTTGAAAAGAGCAATAGCTGGTACTCTAGATTAACCCTGGTATTAGAGAGAAGAGATACTACCACACACCCTGGAAGACATTAAAGGGATTGATGGCTGGTGAGGTGGCTCCGAGAGCAAAGGTGCTTGTAGACAAGTATGATGACCTGAGTTTAAGCCTCAGGACCCACACAGGCAGAAGACAGAACAGACATCCTCTGACATCCACAAGTGCTGGGAAATGTGTCTGAATGCACATTCAAAATAAATGAGTTAAAAAAAGAAAAGGGGCATAAAGAAGATACAATGAATAACAATACCTACAGAGTTATATTAAATAAGTTGTTGTGGAATATTTGATCACACTGTATGAAGATGTCTCTGTTTTACCTCACCTGCCTCAGGCACCTTCTGATTAGCTTAATAAAGAGCTAAACAGCCAATAGCTAGGCAGAGAGGAGAGGCAGAACTTCCAGGGAGAGAGAAGAACTCAGGGGAAGAATCTGAGAGCAGGGAGATGCGACATTCAGATGCAGAGGCGGATATATGGTATGGAGGAGATGTAACAAGCCACTTGGCAGAACATGGATTTATATAAACAGGTTAATTTAAGTTTTAAGAGTTAGTTGGGAACAAGCCTAAGCTAAAGGCTAAGCTTTCACACTTACTAAGAAGTCTTTGTGTCATTATTCAGGAGCTGGTGGTCCGTCCATAGGAAGTACGGCTACAGTCAGTTCAAATTACACATGTCAAAAGACACAGAAGCCACCTAGACTGCCAAAATTTATGGGGCTGGAGACAAGGCAGAGTGAGTGGTTAAGAGAACTTGCTGCTCTTGCAGAAGACTTGGGTTCGGTTTCCAGCACCCACATGGCAGCTTACAACTGTCTGCAACTCTAGTTCCAGAGCATCCAATACCCTGTTACGGCCTCTGTGAGCACTATACACATGTGGTACACATACACACAGACAAAATACTCATACACATAAAATGAAAAAAATTGTTTTTTTTTTAAAAAAAGGAACTGCCAAAATTTAACGGAAGTGAATTACATAATTTGAATAATTTCTGATATTTTAAAAACTGAGTATTTAAAAACTTTAAGGGAAAACTCAATAACATTTTAAAAGGTTCACAAGACTTTAATAAAAGCTCTCTTCTAGACAGAACTGTTTCACAGTTCACAGTTTTATCAGGCCAGAATTAGCACATTAAGCCAAGAGGAAGATAACATATTAGATGAAGAAAAATTATCAGTATCCCAAATGAACACAAATCTGAAATGAATGGAAATATATAAACTGGGTGATACTCATGACGCAGGGTTGAGGCATGCACGTTACAGAGAGTGCAAGGAGGTCAGTTTTCTGTTTCCACCATCTAGGTCTCAGGGGATCAAACTTGGGTCACCACTCTTGGTGACAAGTTCTTTTACCACTGAATTATCTCATAGCCTCTTTGTGTTTTGGGTTTGTTTTTCTGTGAAGGCAAGTTACAGTTAGAATTCTTGTGTTTATTTCGCATTTGTGTATCATCCTTAGAGATAAAGAAATGTTTATTCGCTGAGCGGTGGTGCCATGTCTTTAGTCCCAGCACTTGTGAGGCAAAGGCAGGCGGTTCTCTGAGTTTGAGGCCAGCCTCAAAACAAAAAAAAAAAAAAAGGTCTAAGGAGCAAGTTCCAAAAAGAAATGTTTATTCAAATCTGTGTAACGTGAGTGCCCCAACTCCCCACTCACTCACCCCCCACATACAATGGACAAATGTACAACATAAATAACTACATATATATGTATATATATCCACAAAGATACCAGTCACTTATCACTAGAATGATTAGCAAATGATCAAAAAGCCAGCTAAGAACAAGTGTAGGCACCAATGTGGAGAAACTGACACCCTAAACAACATAGGTAAATGTGCAGCTGCTTTGGAAAACAGCCTGGCAGTTCTTCAAGTGATTAAATTAAGGCACATGTGGTAGTTTGAAAGAAAATGGCCCCCAAAGGGAAAGGAACTATTAGCAGATGTGGCCTTATTGGAGTAGATGAGATCTTATTGGAGGAAGTACCACTGTGAAGATGGGATTTGAGGTCTCATACAGGCTCAAGCCACACCTAGTGTCTCAGACCACTATCTGTTGCCTGTGGGTCAAGATGTAGGAATCTCAGCTCCTTCTCTAGCACCATGTCTGCCTGCATGCAGCCATGTTCCTCCATAATGGACTGAACCTCTGAACTGTAAGCCACCCAATTAAATGTTTTCCTTTATAAGAGCTGCCATGGTCCTGGTGTCTCTTCACAGCAATAGAAACTCTAAGACAGCATATAACATAAATGTTCTACTATATAAGTGTCTTAGGATTAATACTGCAATGACAAAACACCATGACCAAAAGCAACCTGGAAAGGAAAGGTTTATTTGACTTACATAACCTGAATCACAGTTCACTGAGGGGAGCCAGGGTAGGAACTCAAATCCACCCGGAACCTGGAGGCAGAAGCTGATGCAGAGGCCAGGGACAATGTTGCTTACTGGTTTGCTCCTCATGTCTTGCTAAGCCTGCTTTCTTATACACCCAGGACCATGACCCCAGGGATGGCACCACCCACAATGGGCTGGGCCTTCGCCCATTAATCACTAATTTAAAAAAAGCCTTAATGGCTTGACTATAGCCAGATCTTAAGAAGGCTTTTTTTTTCAATTAAGGTTCCCTCTTATAAGATGTCTCTAGCTCAAGTCAAGTTAAAATAGCAGTGGCCAGAACAGTAAGAAAACACCTTAAGCAAATAAAAACCAGCAGCACAAACATTTATAGCAGCATTATTCAGCAGAACCAAAAACAGGGAAATACCTAAACATACATCTTAAAAATAGATAACAGTATGATAAGGCCATATAAGGGAATAGTATTCAGACATAAAACAAGCATGGGTGAATTTTCCACAGACCACAGATTTTATGGTGCCGTGTATATGAAACGTCTTGGACGACGAGATCTGTGCAGTAGAAGAGCTGGCTGGGGCAGGAAGGCACGACAACTGATGTATGCAAGACTTCTATGTGGGTTGACGAAACTGCTTGAAAATTCACTAAGCCGATGGCTGTATACTCTGGGCATGCTTAATTATATACTTAGTAAGGGTGAGCCTAGATTATGTAAACTGTCTCAGCAAACACCTTTAAAAGGTTGCATATGATTTTGTTTACATTATTTATTCTAAAAGAAACAAAATTATAGAGAAGAGCTATAAGCAGAGACAGTGGTTTCTAGAGATGAACGCCAATAGTGTGACTACAAAGAAAAAATTTCAGTACTACTCAGGTAACTGCACTATTTTAGGGTAAATGGGGAGGTGTTTTCAAATCTATACATGTGCTAAAATCCACCCAATTATACATTAAAAAATGATAATTTTACTTGTAAGTTTATTCAAAGTATTATTTAAAAGTATTATATCAAAGAGAATTAAAGAAAAGAAAGCCTCTTCCTCCTAAGGATTTGTTCTTAAAGATAGTAAGGAATGTAAGCAAAATGGAAGGCATCATAGAGTAGGTCAGCTGCCTGAAGTTCAGTGCTGGGGCTCGGTCACTGAAGACAACTCTGCTCAGCACAGCCTCACACGTGGAGGCGCTCATGTGGAGATGGCCTCTAGCAGGTTGTCAAGTGCAAGAAGAGTGATGGAAACCAGACTACCAAAGTAAGTTCTAAATATACCAAGAGAGAACTAAAATAAATCCCATGGGATATTGTGAACCCATGGTTTCCAATATGCATGTGTAGGTCTGACATGTGCATGGTAAACACACTCCAGCACGCACACCTGAATAAACAACATAATTCACTATGTTGAAAAACAATAAAAAACATTTATTCACTAAAGAGAACTGGATTCTTTGATTCTTGGACTGGGGCAGGGAGTGTCTAAGTCTGGTGAGTAAGAAATTGCTCAAATAATGATGGAAACATGTCAAAGGACACAGAAGTCACCTGGATTGCTTTTCACTAGTCAAGTTATACAATTTTTAAGCATCAAAGTAATGAGAATACTTTTTACCCACTGCATAAAACAGTAAATAAATTAAAAGTCTGGTTAGAACACAAGAGGTATTTTAAAACTACTCTCCCACAAAACACCTAAAAATAAGTATTACAGTGAAGAAACCTAGCAAATACTCCCTTATTCGCTGACCATCACTCACCATCAGCAATAGGGTGGAATTCTTAATTCAAGACAGGAGACAGTATTCAGGACAATTCCAGACAAACCTCATTCTGAAGACTCAACAGACAAAATTCCTGTAATTTTCAAAAGCACAGAAGCTAAGGCAGGCACAGGTGCATACCCATAATCATAGTAGCGGGGGGACCGAGGCCAAAGGATCACATGAGTTAGAGGCCAGGCTACCTCACAAGAGTCTCTCGTGGAAAAATGTCAAAGCAGTAAAAGACAAAGAAAAACTGGGATCTTGCTTCAGACTGCAGTGACCTCCAGACCCAACTGCAGGGCTTTCGTACTTGAAGGACACTGCCGGATCAGTTCAACATGAACGGCGTCAGGTCTGAGGACTAGACAGCAGTGCCACGTCCAGGCTGATTTTTAACTTGAATGACTGCATTGCTGAGAAAACATACTTCTGGGAATCAAAACAAAACAAACCACCACCAACAACAACAACGAAAAACCAGTAAAAGATTGAGGTGACAGCATCATGTCGATTTATTAAAAAATAGTACAAGATTTTTAAACCGTTAATACTTGTAAGCTTTCTACACATTAGCCAAAGCTCTTCTGTATACTTTTGTCCTTCCTTAAACTTTCTCCAGCACTGTACTTCCCTGTATGGACTAGCATATTTAGACAAAGGGGTGCATAATTCTTACTCAGAAGTTTACTGAACATCATTCCTGCATCACACCAAAAAAAGGAAAAAAAAAAAATCCCTGAAGGCACTTTTTTATTTCATATGATTTATAATCCAATGCTTTTGTAGTAAAAATACAATTAAATATGAAATTAGTAAAATGTAGCATATAAAACTTAACGCAGAACAATAAAAGTTACCATCTCTCCACAGGACAGCTGCTATACCTCCTATGTAAATCATCTCTCAATGGAATCTTTTAGAACCATACTGAAATACATTGTGCAATATGTTAACTGTAGACATCCGTATTTTTCATCCTTCATATCATCTGCTGCATTAAGTTGCCAGCACCTGCTGGGATCCACAAGGTGGAACAAAACTAAAGAATAGCAGTCATTTCTCAAGGCTTGAGAAATCTGGTCCACCCTTTGTGTAGTTCCCTGAGATTTCTGCTCCACTGAAGTCAAAACCAGGATTCTGAAAGACAGTAAATAATAATAAGTTGTTGAATTCACAATTGACACATAAAAGAAAAGATACCAAACTTCACTGTAAGCACCTAAGGGGAAATGAAAACTAAGAGGCGCCTTTCAATGTTCAGATCTGTAAATATTGACAAGAGTGGTATGGATGTGACAATACCAGTGGCTGTACAGTGAAACGTGTATTTCAATTGCTATCTGCATAAAAAGATTCCAAAAGCTTTTTTTTCTGGGGGACAGAAGGTATTACAGATTGAACACAGGCCCAGGCCTCCTTCAAGCTAGGCAAGTACTCTACACTGAAGTATACCCATTTTAAATTTAATTTTTTTTCTTCTTCTGAAACATGGTATAGCTATGCTGCCCAGGCTGACCTTGAACTTGCAATTCTCTAGGCTCATCCTCCTAAGCAGCTGGAATTAAGGTGAATGTCACCAAACACAGCTAATAGCCGGCAATTTTTTGAAGCTTACTATAAGCCATGGAGGGTTCTAAGAGCTATATGTATATTAGCATATTGATGCACGTTATATATTATGAAGTACTACTTCAAGCTTTAGACTTCTCTGGGAACAATTTCATTTGTTTAATGGACATTTACTGAGACTCTACTACTTGGAAAATACCATTAAACACATGCGGATTTCAAAAGTAAACAAATTAAAGACCTCTGTTCTAGAGGAGCTTATACTGTAGCAAGAAACCACAAATAGCAAACCATAAATAACAAACACAGAGCTCAGCAAGCTTGACTTGTACAGAAACAGGCAGTGATCACTTTACACTATGCAGACTACATGACTTCTGTCATAAACACTTGATATAAGAAACTGCTATACAGCTCTATTCGTAATAGTCAGAACCTGGAAACAACCTAGATGCCCGTCAACTGAAGAATGGATTAAGAAAATGTGGTACATATACACAATGGAGTACTACTCAGCAGAGAAAAACAATGACAGCATGAAATTTGCAGGCAAATGGATGGAACTAGAAAATATCATCCTGAGTGAGGTAACCCAAACCCAGAAGGACAAACAAGATATGTACTCACTCATAAGTGGATACTAGATATAAAGCAAAGAACAATCAGACTGCAACCCACAGAACCAGGGAGGCTATATAGCAAGGGGGACCCTAGGATGACTGTGGCTTATAAGTTTTGGGTTTACTCAACCATCGGGCAAGCCTCAGTGAAACATTTCACTATTAGGATAAGAACTTGTACTGTATCAAGCTGATAACAGGGGGAAAAAAAGTTACTGTAGCCAGGTGGTGGTAGCCTATACTTTTAATCCCAGCAGTGGAGGCAGAGGCAGGCAGATCTCTATGAGTTCAAAGCCAGGGCTTGTTCTACAGAGCAAGTTCTAGGACAGCCAGGGCTACACAGAGAAATGCTGTCTCAAAACAAAACAAAAAACCAACCAACCAAACAACAAAAAAGTTACTGTGGCTGAAAAGATGGCTCAGCAGTTAAGAGCACTGGCTACTCTTGCAGAGGACCCTGATTCAATTCCCAGCCACCACGTGGTGTCTATAATGCCAGTTCCAGGGGATTCATCAGTCTCTTTTGGCTTCCTCAGGCACCAAGAAGACTCATGGTACACAAACAAACACACACACACACACACACACACACACACACACACACACACACACGCACGCATGTGGGCAAAACACTCATACATATAAACTAAATAAATCTAAATTTTAAATATTTAAATGAATTTTTAAAGTATGCTTCTCCTGTTAACTTAGTGGCAGGGAGAGAAACCGTCCTGAATATGTAAGCTGCTTAGACCAGGGCTGTTGAGGGTGTCAGTTAAGGCAAGGGTCCTGGACAGATGAATAGAGTGATACAATTGAAAACATCTGAAAGGATTTGGTGACTTGCAAGTTTGGGGCAAAGGACAAGAAGCAACTTCTAATAGATGAGGGGGATCTACCAGTCAAGTGGGGTATCTAAAAAGGAACAAATAGGTTTGGGAAGCAATATGGCATATAATGATTTAGAAACAAAATGAATTCAATGTATCCCTCTCTGAAGAAAGAAGGACTTAGAAATACTGGTGTGTGCAGCTCTCAACGTGGACTCGGAGGACAAGGATGACGAGGGTAGAGGACCCAAGGGAGAGCTCTCTTTGTAGTGGTCAGCCTTTTACTGTGTCGTTTCCCTCTACACACCCTGTATGCCATCATCCTAATAATTAAATCTGAACCCAATATATCACACCTGAAAGGAGATAATGGCTTAGATTAAAAAATTCAAATGGTTAAAAAAAAAAAAAAAAGAAACTGCTATATATAACATACTGCTAAGTGAACAAAGGTATATCTGTAAAAACTATACCTACAGAGACATACAGCAGACTGAATTTCCCCAGGCTACATTTTGCCAACCCTTGGCTTAGTGTGTTAAAGCTTGTAAGTGCTATAAAAAAGATAAACAGGAAGTACGGCAGCAGAAAGAGTTAGAGAGAAAATTACAGACTTAAATGGGATAGTTAAAATGTGATGGGCTGAAAGCTACAAGAGAATAAACATGCCAGTCAGAATCAGTAGAGCCAGGCATGTTGGT
The DNA here is from genome assembly GCA_902168405.1 of Peromyscus aztecus. Lineage (NCBI taxonomy): Eukaryota > Metazoa > Chordata > Mammalia > Rodentia > Cricetidae > Peromyscus > Peromyscus aztecus. Next base: position 2,560 of record CABHPQ010160261.1, on the reverse strand, counting down.
ACACACCTTCAATCCCAGTACTTGGGCGGCAGAACTCTGTTCAAGGCCAACCTGATAAATACATAAAGTTCCAGCCTAGCCAGACCTACACAGGTAGACACTGTCTCAAAAAAAAAAAAAAAAAAATGAAACAAAATTACAACGAGAGAAAGAGGGAGAGAGGGAGAGAGAAAGGGAGGGGGTGTGAGAAAGTAACTGACTAATTATCCCATTAAGAAAAGGAAGAACTTGGAGAATTCTGAGAAGAAAAACGCATTGGTCTGACTTTCACTATTCAAAGACTTCTTTAATGGCTACTTTAAGATGACTGCTTGGGTAAGAGTCTAGGAGGCTAGGTAGCAATTTACTGAAGTAATCCAGACCAAGTACTAGCAGATCCAGCAGTGTGAAGTGGTAAAACTCTGAATGTAAGCAGAAGACAATGCTAATAAGATTTCCTGGGAGTTGTCAGTAACCTGCCTGGTGGGTGGGAGGGCCTGTGTGCATGCACCTATGTGTGTCTGTGTAGGACTAAAGTCGCTATCAGGTGTTTTCTTCAGTTGCTTCCTAATTCTAGGTAGTCTAGAGAGCCAGCTTGCCCCAGGGATCCTTTGTCTCTGCCTCACGAGTGTTGAATCAATGGTAGCCACCACACCTGCCTACCTTATGCATGGATTCTGGAGATCCTCCAGTAGGTCTCTGGTCCTCATGCTTGCCTCTCAAGTGCCATATCCACTGGGCCATCTCCAAGCCCCCTCCCCCTTAATCTTAAACAACTAATTTGCATTAACTATTATGAAAAGTAGAATAAGTTTGGGAGTGAAATTAGTTTGTTCACTTTGGACATGGAATCTGACAGATAGCTAAATGGAGATGTTCAATAAGTAACTGGAAATGCAGGTTGAAAGTTTACAAGGCAAAGTCTAGGTTATAGACATATACTTGGAAATGAGCATGTTATAGATAGAAATTATCCACTAAACTTTTAAAAGTCCAGTGGCTAAGTAATTAGAAGTCCAGTAGTTAAGTAATTCCTCTCCCAAATATCTATCTTGGAACATTTAAGCAGTTTCAGAGATGTATATACAGGTTTGTTTAAAACAGAGAAAAACAAGGATACAGTATCAAAGGGAAAGAGATAGTTTTATACATGCAAATGAGAGAAATAAAGCAGTTAGAGGGGATGAGTTTTCGCCATATGTACAATTGGGGGAAGAGGCCAAAGTTACACTATTAAAGGAAAAAGCACCATGAAAACAAGCAAGGTAGGAACCCCCACCTTTGTTACAAATTAAACAGACAAAAAGGCCAAGAGATGAGAATGAGGCAGCGGAATGAGGTGGGGGAATAGCAACGCAGGGATCTCTCATCTTTTTATACTACGTACACTACAGTGGTCCAGTTATTTAGATTTATTATTATTCATGAATTACTGATGTGCATTCAGCAATCTTAAGTCTCACAGCAATGAATATATTTGTGAAATTTAAAACCCACACACTAGTCTATTTTCTTGCCATTCACTTTAAACTTCACCCAGAAGGTTTTTTTTAAGTACTTCGTATACTACGTTATGAATGAAAACCTGTGATTTTGGATCATGTAACTGTTCGTACTCACACCTGCATCTGACTTACTTCTTTCTGGAACCGCTCTAATGTAAGTTTTCTCTGCATTTGGTCTTGCACCCAGGGATCAGCTGCATATTCAGATTCTAGAAGAGAAGTCCAACAGTTTGCAGCATCTCTCTTGGTCTTTGTCAGGACAATGCGGACCATTTTTCTATCCTCTTAAGATAAAAATAAGAAACAAGTTACAGAGTCATTGCAGAAAGAGTTAATCCTTGTATTTTCTAAAGACTGTTAGGTAATTCTGATATACAGTTGTTTCCAACACTTTTCTCCATCTTTCACAACTACAAGGACAAGAAGATTTAAAAAAAGAAGACACGATTTTTTTTTTAATTTTATATGCTTTGGTTTTTTGCCTGCATTTATGTCTGTATGAGGGTGTCGAATCACTTTGAGTTGGATAAAAGACAGTTGGGAGCTGTCGTGTGGGTGCTGGGAATTGAACCCAGGGCCTCTGGAAGTAGAGCCAGTGCTCTTAACCACTGAGCCATCTCTCCAGCCCCCACAATCTAATTTTTTAAAGTTATTGAATCATAATAGATTATTCTTACCCAAAGTCCATGTTCCTTCATCAGCAATTGTAGAATCGAACAATTTTCCCTGGAAAATAAATATAAGGTACTAAAGATACAACATTAAATTTTATACATTCTCATAAATGAAGATTTAGCTCATTTTAAGCTAAGCCACAACTTGGACTAGTTCAGCTTAATTATAGGTACTCAACCTTGAACTTGCTCCCACTGAATGAAAGGGACTCCAGTTTACAAAATTTGACATATTTAGCATGCAAAAGAACACAGGACCCTCTAAACAAAACGGATGAAGACATACTACTCATTGCTGATAGAATAAATGTGAAATTAATGTATAAGATGTTTTACCAATCAAAATGAACTCCTGCTGAAACTAGAAGAAATGTTCTATTTTTGTTTTCCTTGAGGCAGGGT
>CABHPQ010160259.1:25557-36489 GCA_902168405.1 Peromyscus aztecus | reverse complement strand
AGAGAGAGAGAGAGAGAGAGAGAGAGAGAGAGAGAGAGAGAGAGAGAACAAAAGGGGGGAGTTAATTGAGAATCATCCCCACTGTGTGTGGGATTCCTGCCTTCCAGAAAACTTGTGATCAACCTTGTCATGCTTACACCCCAGTTAGGTGAACAAGGTAAGCTGTCATCATGGAGGGGCAGCTGGTCCTCACGGTTAACTTATATGTTCCTAACATCAGTCCCCCCATTACCGGCCCGTCTTAGTTTACACATCCTTGATGCTTAATTTTCCAGTGCATCATTTTTCTCATCTGAAAACACAGTCACTGTCACGCCCGCCTCACAGAGCTACTGTTTGGGTTCAGTGGTTCCTCACATGTGACAGTTTATGTTCATGGAGCTGTTGTTACTAGTCTACTGCTTTATTACAGGGGCTGGTCCAGGGGTTCAGACAGACTCACGATAAATGGGAAGTTTGGGGTAGTTTGAATGAGAACGGTCCTCTTAGCTCACATATTAAAATGCTTGGTCCCCATTTGGTGGAACTACTTAGGAAGGATTAGGAGGTGTGGCCTCGTTAGAGGATATATGCCACTGGGAGCTGGGTTTGATGTCCAAACTGAATTGGCTGTAACGCCCAGCTTTGGTGTCACAGAGAGGGGTAAAATTGTGATCTTGTGTTTTCCAACAGTTAATTATCATGGTGATCAAACAAAACCTTGTATCACTTGTGACAACACAAGGCGTACAAATCTCTAAAGAAGATCTAAAAAACAATCTAAGAAATAACAAACTACTTGTGTTCACTGGTGGAGTAGTCAAAAATCCAGATAAAAAGTTTAATGTGCCAAGATGTTAGTTACCAGGAGTAATTGTGTGCACCAGGCACATACACAGCATGACACTTGATAAACATTTAATGGATTTCTCTTTTACTTTTTATCTGCTTCATTTCCCCCCTCCTTTTTCTTTTAGTATCATCCACCTCTAGTGACGTAGGTCACCACTTTCTATGCTAGAGGTCAAACCTAGGGCTTTGCACATGCCAGACAATTGGCCCACCACTGAGGGACATGGCTATCCCTTGGCACATGGTTTAAAATAAGTTACAACTTGAGAATGCTGGAATGATGGAGAAGACAATACACATACGCTTGTGTCAATTTTATCCCCCATCCCTGATGTTTTATGGTCTTAGCCATTCTCATTGCTGGGATTTGAGACTGTCACTTTCTTTTAAATGTCTGGCAGCCATAAGCTTTTGCTGCCAGCAAACGAGAGAAAGTGTGGTTTTTGTACTGAACATCTTCTTAGAGAAAGGGGCCCTGGAAGCACATTAGTAGTTCGTGAGCTGCCTTGAAGGCCCCTTGCTAATCCTGCTCCTATGGTATCCAGGTATCCGGTTCTCCCACCAGATGTCTTCCATGCCAGTTTATTTATGTAGATGTGTCTGTCAGTGTATTGCATATTTTCTACTTATAAATAAGTGCATACCAATAACTCTGTTTTTCAGATTGCTATGCCACAGCCTCATATTTGTTTGTTCTGAACAGGAAACTGTCTAGAAGGCTTTTAGTGTTTAAAACAACTTTATTACACATAAATCTGTCTGTATTTGTGTCTTTAAAGTGTATGTATCTGTTGTGACTACCTTGAAAATTACATTAAACACACGAATAAGGAGACAAAATTCCCAAGAAGTAACTACTGTTAATATTTTGGAACATTTTCCTCCACATTTTCCCATATTTTTTTAAATTTGGGATCTTTCTTATTTTTATACACATGACAAGATTTTACATCAATAATCAGTTAAATAGCACAAATTTACATTCATGAGGAATGTTTAAAAAAAGAACTCAACTAAAAACCCTACTTCTTTTTGTGACCCATAATCCCAACATTTTACAGTGCTGGGGAGAAGGAAGCTGGGGGAGGGGTGCGGAGAGCATCCAAAACAAGTCATTCTCAAAGGAAGCGAGTTTAGAATTTCACATTCCCTCTCCACACAGAATCCGTGGTGGGAGTATATTTTACAATTCACCTTTTTCTGCTGCGGACTCCTTTGCTGTTTCCTGTTCTTCTTCTGGGCCGGCATCCACGTCTTCCTCTTCGTCTTGCCCTGTGTCTTCTGCTCACCTGTGCTTCAGGGTCAATGCTTAAACTGAGGTGGAGCATTCTTTCTATTCTATCTCCACTCGCCTGGGTGTCTGGAAGAAGACACCCTGACCAAAGTGTTGTTGGTTATTTTTTCTTTTTGCTCTTTTGGGGGGCCCTCCACCCAGCTCCAAAGTAAATCACACATGGAGGCTTATTATTACTTACAAATATCCAGCCTTAGCTTGGCTTGTTTCTTGCCAGCTTTCCTTAACTTATCCTGTCTACCTTTTGCCTCTGGGCTTTTCTCATTCTCTTACTTCTGCAAATCTTACTCTTACTCCATGGCTGGCTGTGTAGCTGGGTGACTGGTTCCTGGAGTCCTCCTCTTCCTCTGGCTGCTGCTTCTTCTTTTCTCTCATTCCTTCTTCTATTTATTCTCACTGCCTGCCAGCCCCACCTATCTCTCTCTCTCTCCTGCCTTGCTATTGGTCGTTCAGCTCTTTATTAGACCATCAGGTGTTTTAGACAGGCACAGTAACACAGCTTCACAGAGTTAAACAAATGCAACATAAACGAAAGTAACACACCTTAAAATAATATTCCACAACACTGAAGTGTTGCTGTTTCAAACAAAACTACAGCGAGATCCAAGACATTCTTGCCATCTTCATCTTCCTTCATCCACCAAAGCATGTCTCGATCATCGGATGTCTGGGATTCATTTCAAACGTTTTCTTCTGACCGGCATAGTAATTTGTACAGATGTCCTTGCCCACTTGGTATGCTTGAGTCTTCATAATCTTCTCCATATTGCCTCACCATTCTACTGGCCACAAGAGCACAGGGAGACTGTGAGATGCTGAGATACCACAACCTTTTCAATCTTGTCCTCACGGGCTTTATCTTTCATCCGGTTGAGCAGAGGCTCAGAAGACAGCTTCTGAAAGCTTCTGTTGGTGCCTGAGGTCTGCTGCAGTGACTGGAAGGGCCTTGCCTGGGGGTAGTGCACTTTCTGAAGTGGCCCACACCTGATAACTATGGGCTTATCATGCCTGAAGACTCATCGCTGCAGCCTGAAGTGGGACCATGTAGATACAGTTTTACTCCTCACCTCCAGGGCATGCAGCAGGCTTGTACAAGCACCCCTTTTTCTCCTGACCCTGTGTATGAGATATTGTGGACTCAGATGAGGAGGAAGGAAGAACCCAAGCTTGGGTTAGATGCAGTAGCTCAGCATGGCTTAGCAAGATTGTGACTTGGAAAGCCCTCCCACTACTCAGGCCATGAGGTTGTGCACCTGGCCGTCCACTTCATGTAAAAAGAGAAGTGGCCCAAGGTTCAAGCAGATCCAGACTCATGCGCAGTAGTGAATGGTACCGTGATCCGGAAGGAAAAAGATTAGGTTTGGAACAGCAAGGGGAAGTCAAAGTGCAGGGATGGATAAATGAAGCCCCATAAGTGACAATGTCTACAGCACCCACTAGAACTTTGAGTGGTTGACTGTTATTTTTCCTTGAAGTACTTATTTTGTGTTATAGCAGGCAGTTTCCTAGGCACAGCATAACCAAGGCAAACTGACCTTGTAGTCAGTGATGGCTGACATAAATAAGAATGGAAACAAGAACCATCGTGGCAGAGGTGGAGGCCACATGTTGATCGTGCCAACAACTGTCTAGCTGGTAGCACTGTGCAGTGTCAAGACTGACACCCACAGATGTCCATGGAGAGCCTTCCTGTGGAGTGAGCCTTCTGATGAGCTAGTTCCCTGTAGAAGGGTTGCTACATCTACTCTTTCACTTGGAAAGGTCTTTTGGGCTGTGATTGCACTTCAGCTAGATTTCCACCTCCCAAGTTCTGTTTTCTAATTTTTAAACTTTTCATTTGGAGATGGGTATGGTGGCATACATACCTGTAATCCCAAGCACTTGGGAGACACAGCAGGGGTTGGGAAATTCTAGGCTAGCTTAGATGACTACATAGAGAGACCTTATCTCAGGAATATCCCCAACAACCCCAAAACCAAAACAAGGAACAAATAAAAAACAAGATAAAAGTTCCATTGGTCTTATAAAATAATTTCCATTTTCCTGTCTATGAATTAGTTATGACTGTTTCTCTTTTCTTTGCATGTCTTTTTAATAGGTGGATGCCCTATCTACTAATTCTAACATATGGGTCATATTTTCTCATGGTCATAGCTTCTGATTTGCTTTTTTAAATTGTTGACTGCATGGCCAATAACTTGTTAGTGTGTTTTGAACATATTAGAGATTATAGATAGGCTCTGCATTCTGTTGTTTTCATTTAAAGAGAGTTCCTCTCAGTCCTAGCAGACAGTGTACTTGGCCAGTGAAATCTCCAATTCGTTTTTTTTTCTCTTGTGGACAGCTGCAGTCTTATGAGTTCTCCAGTCCTCCAGGGGTTGTTTTCTGTGCTGATTCTTGGTGTTTGCACAAACAGTTCAAGGCCTAGTGGAAGATGTGAGCCCAAGGTTGTATGCAGAACTTGGTACATCCTCTCTGTGCCTTCCATCTTTCGTCATTTTCTCCTGTAATTTCTATTATGGTAATACTTCTTAAATATGTCCTCAGCTACTCCTCAAACCAGTAAAACTGTGACTTTGTGCTAGATTTATTTCTGTGCCACTGGCCAAACTGGGGCATATCCTCATGCAAAGAGTATATGGACATTAATCTCATTTACAGTTAAATTCTTTCAAAAGTCAAATCTCCTTTTAATATTTGTTGTCAGTTACATATATCACCCCAACTATGCACATTTTATGCATGTTATGTTATATAAATGCTGTATTTATTCAAATTTATAATTGTTCTATACAAGATTAGTATGATAATACCTATGTAACCATTACTGGGAACAGGAACTCATGAAAAAGAAGTCAATGTGCTATGTGACCCTTCTCAGTTGGCTTTATCAATGTTCTCTCACCAGTAGGTAATCCTATCCCATCATATGTTTCCCTGTAATACTGTAAAGCTGTTTTCATGATACCCAATACAATAGGTAAAAATGTCAGTGTTCTGACCGGCAACTGTCTGCGTTCTAGTGAGGCTGAGAACACTTTCATCCATGGAAAGTTCTGTGTTCTATGTCGTAACTTGCGATTTCGTTTTGTGCACATTGTCTGCTCCCGTTTCCTTGTTGATATGATGGCTGCAGGTTGTGGTTGGTTGTCAGTCACCCGTGCCATGACTACCCCTCACTGAGTTCTCACCCTTACTTAGGAAGCCATTTATCCTTCAAATGCCTAGAACTGTGTGGAAAATGGATCTGTCTGTGGTGGGAAAGAACTGAAGTGTGCAAACGCACTCTCTTAGAAATGGGTTTAAAGCTTGTTTAGAACAGGTAATATTCTTAGGAAAATTCCCAAAGATCTTAGGAAGGGTGAGATGATGGTGTGTGGCTTTAGTACCGGCGGCTTGGGAGGCTGAGGCAGAAAGATCTCTTGAGTCCAAGTATGGCTTAAGTAACATCAAGCCCCATCATAAAAGAAAAGTAGGGGCATATTTACTAATCTAATTGCTCAGAATATCGGGGCTGAAATGCCTCTCAGTTTCCTCCACTTGTCCCTGTTATTGAACGTGTTTATGTTAGTGATAGTGGTGTGATGGCATATGTAAGTCTTACTATTCGTTTCCAGCTATTTCAATGGTGTTGATCCCTGAATAAAAAACAAGGGCATTTTACAGTCTGTGCTGCAAATTGGCACCATTTCATAAAGATTACACAACTTTTATTTCAACCAGCTTAGGACATTGTTCAATTACAGGTTTTAGTTTGTAAAAGTTGTAATTTGGTGAAATTGTCTTAACTTACAAATGCGTTCTTTTCTCTCTCTCCCTCCCTCTGTCCCTTCTGTTCTTCCTCCATCTCTTCTTCCTCCTCCTCCTCCTTTTCTTCCTCTTCATGCCCCCCTCCACTTTTGGCTAATGATCAAACTCAGGGCCTTACACATCTTACACATATTTAATTAATTCTTTTACATTATCTATTAGTTTTAAAGGAGTCTTTCTGTCAGTTTTATAATTGAACAAATTGAAATTCTGGTAAAAAGTCTTCAGTGCTGTGATGTTTCCCAATTAATTGGGTAAGTTTAATCCGATGATTTACAACTTAAACCAGGCAAATTATAAAGTACTTTGCCTCTTAAAAGGCACTACCCATGGGGTTTGAGAGCTGATGACTCAGTGCTTAAGAGAACTTGTTGGTCTTGCAGAGGACCCAAGTTCTCTTCCCAGCACACACATTAGGCAGTTTTCAACCACATATAAGTCAAGTTATAGGGCATCCAATGCCCTTTTCTGGGCTCTGTATGTACAAACACATACCTGTGATACACATAAAGCACCCAGGCACACACACATACACATTAAAAGAAAACAAACAAACAGAGACTACTTCTTTATTTAGGCTTGCATTTTCTTTTATTTACATTTGGGAAAACATTATATAGTAAAAACAAAGTATTAAAAAACAAAGACAGAACTATGGTCTAGCCATTATTTTATATATTATTTTTGCATTTTAATGTATCCACTATGGCATACCTTAAGAATATAATTCTAAATTATGTTTTGGGCACTGAAGGATTTTGGTAATATTGGATCATAGAGGCCAACTGGTTTTGTTTTCCAAGTTCAGGGATCCCTTTCTAAATACCAGTGCTTAGAAATGGAGAGATAGCCAGCTCAGTTAGATAGCTCAGTGGATAAGGGTACTTGCCACCAACTCCAATGACCTGGGTTTGATTCCTGGGGCTCACATGATGGAAGTAGAGACCAATTCCTGAAAGTTGCCCTCTGACTTCTACATCCATATCATGGTACATGTGGCCACTTCCCTCAACTAAATAAATAGAGAGAATAGCCAACTGCTCAAGACATTCTGTTTTTCAGAAAGGTCTTTCAAATCTCCAACTTTAAGTCACACAGTCAGAGAATAAACCTGGAGCCTGTCTCACAATCTATATTTAACTTGCCCAGTTTTTGGCACTTTCCTAGTCCTTATTTGATACAGCACCTCATATTTGTTTTCAGCAACACTTGCTTAGTTGTCCCTCTGCTAAGTGGTACTAACTACCACAGGTGTTAACAGCATATGTTCCTGCACTTGGTATATCCTCCACAACTGAGAGTATAGTTTCAAAAAATAAAAAAAAAATGAAGCCAAAAGTTGAAATAAGAATACAAAGAGGTGAAAGTATTTGGTGATTTCCCCCTTTAGATCTGTGAAGTTAGAGGTTCCAGACCAACACAGGAGAATCCAGGCTCATCTGGACCTTGGACTAATGACAGTTCAGTTATTTCAGTGCAGGAGAAAAGTGACCATGGTGAGTGAATTCACAAGTCTGTTCCATCAGTGGCTCTGAAGTTGACCAGATGTCTCTTTCTAAAGAAATCAACGAAAGTGATGGGAATGAGTGAAATTCATCACATGGATCAACTGTTATTTATCTTCAACATTTGTCCCTGTCTGTAGTGGTAATAGAAGAGAAAGACAGGAGCTTGTATGAGAATTTAACAATGTATGGAAATCCAATGTGATGACCTAAGCCATTGAACATTGCACTTTTCTCTCTATACATTTCAGTAGCCTGGGAGCTCAGATCCCTCAGTCAATGAAAGTTTCTCTGTTCTAATATTTATATGATAGTCTTTCAAAGATTGGAAGAACAACTGAATATATCAAAAGCTTTTAGCCATTCTTAAAGTGACAGGTTTTCTGACCTCTTATTATCCTGTTCACTCTCCAGTGAACACAATTTAATTTGATTCAGTTGTCTGAGGTTTAGAAGCTAGATTGGATGGATTTTTCCACTTGAGGCAGAAACCACCACAGGAGGCAATTAAATGCTTTCTTAAGCTGGATGCTAAGTTGATGTTCTAGCCACTAAAATACGTTTTCTAAACGATCATATTTAAGGCAGTTTGTAAAAGCTGACACTGCTGCATGATGTGGATTTTATGCATGATAATGCTTTGCTTGAACCATAGTTTCAAATTTCTATTCTATATGCTACTTTCTATTGGAAGAAACCATTCCATAAACTCTTGTGTGTCACTGATGCTTCAGAATACAAATGTTCTCTAGGGTTTTGGTAGAATTAGAAATAGTTTCATCATGAACATTGAACATCTACCAAAAGTTTACAAAACAGTCCTTAAGCCATTGGACTATAGAAACAGTGTGGCTCCTCTCTAGTTACCAAGAACCATATATGCCCATTTGTGGTTGAACGGAATGCCTGAATTTTCTTTTACTTTCATGCCCTAGTTCTTTTATCTCAAGAAGGCAGGAAATCTGCAGTTTCTCTTTTGAAGATCTAGAAGGAGTCTAGGATCCTAGGCACCGGGGGTGAGAGTATGTGGGGTGTGTTCAAGCAGCTGCATCTCCATGGAGATATGAGACCCACCTGATTGTCAAAGGCACTTTAATGTGTGTTGCCATACTTCATCCACACTTTTGGTGTGTGGCCTCCATTTGGTCCACAATAGAGTTTAGCACAAAGGAAAGTATGCTGGAGTTCATACTGTGCTCTCAGGTCAAGACAAGAGTTCTGAGAATCCCACATTCCAATCTTCAGCCCCTGAAATCGAACCACTGTCTTCTCAGAGGCTGGGATGAATGTAGAGGTGTACTGAGTGATGGTGTCCATGACAAAGCTGACTTTGAGAAGGAAAAATCATATTTCACTAAAGGGATACTTTCATAGACCAAGCTTACTTTATTTCTGAATTGAGGCACTGAAAGGAGTGAACCAATCAGGGTGGAGAGAGCCTTTCAGCAGCTTAGAGATATTTCCAAAGAAGTCTTACACGAGGCATATTTTCTGTTACTATAATTGAGTGCTACAGATTGGGTAACTTATAAGGAATAAGGGTTTTATTCAGCTTGCTGTTTGAAGACCAGGATGTCCCAAGTTGGGAGCAAAGTACAGGAACTGAATCTGGTTAGGATCTTGCTAGACTGAGTCCCACTATGGCTTAGGTCATCACATGACAAGGGGGCCAAGTCTAAGAGACAGATCCAAGGTGCCATTTTTTTTTGTCACAGTTCTACTGTTGAGCTAACTTAATTAACCTATCAGTCCATTCACCCGTGAATGGATCTATTCAGTTTTGAGAGCTAATCACTTCTAAAGGTCCTATCTGCTTCCTAATCTCACAACAGGTTAAGAGTCACTATGATTTTGAGTGGGGCCATTCAAGATGTGGGGAGCAGTTGAACAACTTGAAATCTCCTTTAACAACACAAAAAAGAGCTTCATAAGAAAAAGTATTCATATGAAAAAGATAGTGGTTATAAATCAGGTGGAAAAATTTGTTTTTGACTCATTCAGAGTTTTCTTTGGTACTAGAAGTATCCATGTGCTACAACTATGTTAAAGAGAGAAAATGATTCTGGAAGAATACACTGAAGCAAAGAGTGATTTTTTTTTTCTCCTGGATGTCAGTGGAGTTGGATCAAGGGTAAAACCCCAAGCTCTTCTTCCTCTTTTATAGCCTGTACAACTGTCACTTCATGTGACAAGCAGAGAAGACCCTTGAAACACCATGCTAGGCTGTACGAGAGTGAGACGGATATTTCTTCCTCTAAAAGGGGCCTCCTCAGCTCATCTTCCCTCATCTTGCTTGCATTCCATCTTTCGTGGTAGCAGCTGATCAGATCTCGAGTAAGACATCTGTGATTCTAGGAACCAGGATAGGACACTAGGAGGGGTCAGATATGCCAGAAAAACATTTGAAGTTCCAGTTCATGTGAAAGAAGCTGCCAGTTGGGGTATGTTTTGGGATATGCGAGGGTTAACAGCATCAGAGTCAACATAAGTTAAAGGGAAATGGCTCACCTTCATCAGCATAGCAAACCTTTAAGACAGATTCCATTTCATTTTACAAATAGCCGTAGAAAGACAGGGAAAATGAGAATGGAGAAGAGGTCTTATATCAAAAGAAGATCAACCTGACACTTCATTACTGCTTCCGAACCTAGACCAGAGAATAACTGCCCACCTGCCTCTGTGCATCTCAACATTCCGAAAATGCTGGGACTCTCCTCCGGTTGGGTGGATGGTCATGGCAACCTATAGAACTGCTGGGGCGAAATGCATGGCCTGGGCTAGAAAGGTCCACTGAACAGGGTTGTTCAAATTCCTGAGCAACAAATAGGAAAGCCAGACTCCAGCGCCTGAGAGGGTCAAGGGCTCCACCGTACTTCAGAGCATATCTTGGTGCTGTTACGACAAACACTTAGAAGCTGCCTTTGCTGAACTGGCTCCTCATTTGAGTTCACAAAGTAATTAAAATCGTGATGCATGCTGACCCTGTCTGCCTTCATTGTTATCTAGCTTGTTTACTTTGGGTCAGACTCCTGCTCAGCTCTGCACATAGGCATGCTAATATTGAACAACCACCTTTTAAGACTGGATGGCGCCTAGCCTGTCTCACCCCCTTTTAGAATTGAAGAGACAAAGGTAACAGTAATAGAAGCAACTTACTGCCAGCCTTTCAATGCCCTATTCTCAGCCCTCCAAAGTACACATATGGGGAGGCTGTGCCTGAGCAAAAGCGTGACTCATGTCCTGGTAGTACAATGAGACCACGTGAGATGTCATCACAATGCTTGGAATCTCAAGTAGTTTAACACAAGTACATCACTTATTTCTAGACTGTTTTTTTCCACTTAGTACCTGGAACCTCAGAAAGCAAAGCCATGGACCAGTGGGGCAATGCTATAACAATGTGTGTGAGAGAGCTTGAGTTTTAAAGAAGTCTGCCATCTGCCATACATTTTATAGAAATCTTACAATTTATTTTTCATCTTAACTTGAAAA
>CABHPQ010160259.1:0-23280 GCA_902168405.1 Peromyscus aztecus | reverse complement strand
TCTCTCTCTCTCTCTCTCTCTCTCTCTCTCTCTCTCTCTCTCTCTCTTTCTCTCTTAACAAGACCTCATCATGTAACCCAGGCTGGCCTTGAACTCATTACACAGCCTAGGTTAACCTCAAACTTGAGATCTTCCCATCTTAAGAGCCGTTGACCACAGGTTTGTACCATCATCCCCAAGACTACCGAGGAGACTTTCAGTGAGTGGCTGAAAAGAAGTGATTTGCAGGCGCATGGAGAGGCAGTGGTCGGTCTAATCCAACTTTGGAAAATGGAAGCTGCTCTTCCTGTTCTTCCCATCACTTCTGTGCCTGAACCACGCGTTAACCTATGTTTGTACTCTGCTAATGGGATTGCCTAGCTGTCTTTAAAGGTGCCTTTTAGTTGGGCTCCCAAGTAGCAATCGCTGTGGACACATCATGCAGCCCTTTGTGAGACCAGACCAGTTCACTGAATGCTTCTCCTGGCTTGGGCATCGAGTTTGGACAGAAGCCAATCACTGCTGAATCGCCACCCCTTTAGAAGACTGCCCTATGAACCACTGACTTGTTATTTGACTGAGTTTCTACTCCTCTTCTCTTAAATCGAAATGGAGCTTCATTAGATCTAATGTCAAATCCAGTGTTGCTTGTGCTCAGAGGCTCTTTCGTCAGGTTGACTCTCCAGAGTTTATGGCATCGCATCCTTTGCCTGCACCAGAGTTTACAAACGAGGCACAGCTGTCCTGTGCAGGCTGTGGGACTGTCCATGAGGAAGTGCACTGGAGGTTGTCCCAGGCATGGCCCATAATCCTCAGTCCTCAATGGCACGCCCAGAGAACCTGAGAAGTCTATTTAGTCAATTTTTAATTTTTCCTTTTAGATAAAATTAGACAAGTCCAACTCCAGGATTGGAGGTTAATGAGATCTTTGAACTGATGGTTTTAGTTTGAAAAAACAGAAAGAGTGACGTTGGATCACATCAGATGAGCAGCTCTGGCAGGAGGGGAGGAGGGGTAGTAGAGAGCTGTTTTTATTTTTAGGTCTTTCTTTTAGAGCAGCTTTGCTGGGCCCCAAGATAAAGTCTTGCGTATGCCCAGCACATTTTCCGACTATTCTAATATCACACAAAGTTCTCCAGTCACATTTTCCTCCCAGACAGTCTCTGCTGGTAATTAGTGCTGTGCCCTCAGAAGGCCCAGTATCAAAGGAAAGCTTTACACCAGGAGCTCAGGGAAGGGAGGCAGGCACCTGCTGGGCCTCAGGCCCTGGTGGCCCTGTCTTACTCCCCCCCCCCCCCCTAGGAATTCCTAAGTGGGGCACTCAGTGGCTTCCTCTGCATGTGACCAGGTGTTAAAGAGCAGTCTTTAGGGAGTGACCCTCGGGTCCCACGGCAGTGGATGGCCATCCAGGAGCAGGAAATGCATCTAGATTCCCCCAGGGGAACTGGAGCCTGGGATCCCCTTGACAGGACTCAGAGCTCTTTGTGCTGATAAGCTGCTGGTATGTCTGGGCTGAGCTGTCTGGGGAACCAACAACTGCACATGAATCTGTGGCCGGGTTTCTGGGCTAAAGCAGGCCCCATCCTTTTCTTTGCCTTTGGTTGGGAGTGCGCTCCCCAAAGGACTGTTCTGTTTTCAACCTCCTGGCTTGCAGCCCCCTCACAGGAGAGCCTAAGCTGGCCAAGCACCAGGCTGGGAAAGAAAACACAGGAACTTGTGTGAATAAATTGCTGGGAGCACCTCACAAGCCTGAGGCCTGGAGAATGCTCCACTCCCAGTCCCAAGGAGATGATGGGGGGGGGGGGGGACACCTCAGCACATATAATGCGATGGGGGAAAATCTCAGACTGTCCAGAATCTGCCTGCTTCCTGTGTCACCCCTCTATGACCTTAAGCGAACAAGGGTCACGGCTGACTCTTGGTTGCCTTCTTTCTGAGTAGGACAGACGGTTCCAAGCCTCACTTGGCCACGTGGGCTTTGGTTTCTGCTTGTTGTCTTGAGGCAGCAGCTGAACCTAAAATAAAGACACCACATCATCATCACATCCAGGAATATTGGGAAGCCATTGTTACATAACTCACGTTCAAAATATGGATGGCAACTGTCGCTTGCAGCCGCGGTGCTCCCGCGGGAAGGCTTTGGAAGCATTTCACCGTCTCGCATTAGTTGGAATTGGAGGTCTCTGCCCCTCCAAGCTGGTTTCCCTATCTGGTTAAATAGCCTTCCTCTCTCCCTCCCTGCCCCCTCCCCCCTTCTCCCACCCTCTGTCCCTTCCATCCTTCTGTTCTTTCTTATGCTTAGACTGATATTCTGTCTCCTGGTCGTTGAAGAGATAAATTATTTTCTTCTTAAGTTTTCCTGGTGGTCTTATAAGGGCTTCAAACTGCTCTCCAATGTGCCTGCACAGAGGACTTTCTTTTTTAATATTGACTTTCATGTTTTAGTTATCTCTCTCTCTGTGTGTGTGTGTGTGTGTGTGTGTGTGTGTGTGTGTGTGTGTGTATGTGTGTGTGTGTGTGTGTGTGTGCATGTGAGTACAGTTGCCCACGGAGATCAGAAGCATCATAGCCCCTGGAGCTACCCAGTGTGCTTCCTGAGAACTTAGGTCCTCTGCAAGAGGAGTAGTTAGTCATAACCACTGAACCATTCCTCCAGCTTCCTCACCCACAGTGGTCTTTTGGTCTCCTTCTTCAAACCCTGGCAAAGGTCCCAGCTTGGGTTTCTTTCTCCATATACCCATATTAGAGGGTTCGAGGTCTACCTTGGAACTCATGGCCCCAAGTATGCCCATTCCTCCCTCAATACCCCAGATGTGCATGCAAATGCAAGAGAAACAAGTAGCAGGAAGTACAGGGGTGCAGGGGAGAGAGAAGGCTTGGCGAGACGGCAGCCGCATGCCCACAGCAGCTGCCACGGCAGGCAGGATTGGCAGCAGGGCCCGTGTGCGCAGGAATCCAGGTCAGGAGTAAGCACTGCAGGGAGGAGAACGGTCTGAGAGGCTGGGTTTGTTCAAGGGCTTGAAGACCAGTTTTTTTTTTTTTTAATAATTTATTTAACTTTATTTAATGTGCATTGGTGTGAAGATGTCAGATGCCAGGGAACTGGAGTTACAGACAGTTGTATGCTGCCATGTGGGTGCTGGGAATTGAACCTGGGTCCTCTGGAAGAGCAGCCAGTGCTCTTAACCACTGAGCCATCTCTCCAGCCCCTGAAGACCAGTTTTAAGAGGGCAGACTGACGTAACTTTTCTGTCCTTTAAGGTCCTATCACTGACAACCAATAATTGTCAGTAAAGGACCGATCAAAAAGCAAACCAGCTCGTTCAAGCTGGACAGTATTGGGAAACGATGTTGTGGGTAGATGAGAGTACAGAAACTGGTGAGGCAGAGGAGCCGTACCTGGGTGAGAGCCTCCTTTGTTCTTGCTGTTACTTTTCTCACTTAAAAACAAATTGAGACAGAAATCCTACCGCGACCGAGGCTGTTTTACAGGGCACAACTCAGTTGTTTGGAATTGATTCACAAGGCTGTGAAACTATCTACTACCAGATCATATTCATTGCTCAAAAGAAAGCCCAGTGATAGTGACTGGGCAGTAGGATGCATTTGTCAAAACCCAGTCCACAGCACAGAGAGCGAACCCTCCTGTGAACTAGGCTGATAATAACACACAACGTAATGGATATTCCCATATGCCCAAGATGGGAGCCTTCTCTGCCTTGTGATGATAGAGTTCTCAGTCAGCTCCAAGCTGCTCTAGTTTAAATAAACAAACAATAAACTGTCTGTGCACATTGGCAGTCCCCTCCTCAACCCCGTCCCTCCTCCCCTGTAGCCATCCATCTACTTCCCCTCTCTCACAGGGGCTCTTTTTAGAAGCATGGATGTAGTTTGTTTTGGGAGTTACCCTTAGGAGAGTGCAGAACGTTCATACATTTGAAATCACAGCCGTATAATTTGTCTGCTTCTTCTGTAAACATCAGTGAGCTATAAGTTAAGATGGTGTAGGTAGCGACAAAAAACGTTGATGGTTAAAAAGAATAAAAAAATACTTCCTGCTGTGCAAAAACCAAAGCACCAGGCCTGTAAATTCCACCACAGGCAGGGCAGTCAGGACTTGGACAATGGAGGGCAGATCCCTGGGCAGTGTTTGAAGAAGGGACTGAGATAAGATTCAGGCTAGAGCCTGGAACATGGACTGGGGGGCGAGGGGGGTAGAGACACGGGGCGGTGTGTGTGTGTGTGTGTGTGCGCGCGCGCGTGTGCGTGTGCGTGTGCGTGTGCGTGTGCGTGTGCGTGTGTGTGTGTGTGTGTGTGTGTGTATGTGTGTGTCCCAGGGCAACATACATTGTTTCTGATCTGCAGTAGTTGAGATTGCAGAGAAAGTTACAGGAAGAGCTCTGTGGGAGGAGCTCACAGCTACTTCAGCAGCACTGGTGACATCACCACAGGAAGGGAAATTTGACCTGCTCGCTAAAGCACCAGTTCTGGGCTGGGATTGATTGATTGATTGATTGATTGATTGATTGATTTACTTATTTATTTATTTTAATTTAGAAAACAAAACCAAACCTTTTTGTACAACAGATATTGATCATGTTCTTCCCATCTTCCAACTCCTCCCAAATACTCTCCACCTCTCTACCCACCAAACTTCATGTTCGCTATCTCAAACAAACAAACCCCTAAGATGAAAATCAAAACAAACAAAAAACCCCCAATAAGACAAAACATGCTAAACCAAATCAAAATGAAACAAAAATGCCACCCCCCCAAAAAAAAACAGCCCACAGAGTTAGTTTTGTGTTGGTCAACTACTCCTGGGCATGAGGCCTGCCCTGGAATATGGGTGACATACCAGTGACATCCTATTAGAGAACTGATTCTCTCTTTTCCAGGAGTATCGATTGCAAATGGCATCTTGGCTAGGGGTGAGACTGTGTTCACTTTCCCTTCTCAGTCCTGGGACCCTTTAACCCGTGCAGTTCCTATGCATACTTCTACAGTCTCTGGAAATTCTTACACCATCAATTCTGTAGTATCTGGAAGACACAATTGCCAAGGCTATTGATTGCCCTCCACAAGTTGATGGTAAGGCTCTATTGCTGAATGTATATCTTAGTTAGGTTTTTCTATGAATAAGATGAAACACCATGACCAAAAAGCAAGTTGGAGATGAAAATGTTTATTCTACTTACACTTCTACATCTCTCTTTATCATCAGAGGAAGTCAGGACAGGAACTCAAACAGGGCAGGAACCTGGAGGCAGGAGCTGATGCAGAGGCCATGGAGGGGAGCTGCATACTGGCTTGCTCCTCATGGCTTTCTTAGCCTGATTTCTTCCACCAGCCCAGGGATGTCACCACCTACAATGGGCTGGGCCCTCCCCCATAAATCACCAATAAAGAAAATGTCCTACAGGCTTACCTACAGCTGGATCTTATAGAGACATTTTCTCAACTGAGTCTCCCTCCTCTCTGATGATTCTAGTCTGTGTCAAACTGACAAAATTAGCCAGTACAATACATTTACTTATGTTATTGAACATTAAGAAGTCAAGCTGGTGCTCTGCTAGAGGCTTTATCCCTACTGACTAGCATTCATGGTGCTGGAAGGTACTACACCTGTTACTGGAGAAAATGGTAATCATCAATAACACCCATCTGCAAATCCTGCAACATACAACACTGCCCTGTCTGCAAGACAGACTTGTGTAATAGTGGCACAAATGTCAGGAGAGTAACCAGCCACTTTTTGATTGGATGTAAGGACAACTCCATGAGATGAAACCCATACCTGAAACTGCTGAAGTAGCCAATAGCATGAGATTACATAGATCATGGGCCTAGGGGAAAACCTATACTGTTATTCTGATAAAGGAACATAGCAATAAAATGACTCCTAATGACATACTGATCTATAACCCATAGGTCAATGATCTGGGGGTTTTGAGAGGCTCTAGAGGATGAAGCGGAGGACCCTTCAAAAGCCCTTGTGTTGTTCCTTTATAGGCACACACTTCTTCCTTGACCCTGGGAAACAACGGATTTGTTTCCTGCTACTTTTCAATTGTACCACATAAAGGAAATTATAGAGTATGAAACTTTTACAAATACTTCTTTTCATTTAAGTGTGTGTACATGTGTGCACATGTGCGGGTTCCCCCAGAGGCCAGAAAAGGGAGGTGTATTCCCTGGAACTGGAGTTACAGGCAGTTTAGAGCTGCTTGGCATGGGTGCTGGGAAGAGAATCAGATCCTCTGGAAGAACAGTGAAGGATCTTAACCACTGGGTTGGCTCTCTAGTCCTCTGGAATGTAGCCTTTTGAGGCTGACTTGGTACTTTTGAGAGGCAGTCAAGTTCCTGGCTTTCTCAAGAATTGTTCCTTTTTACTGATGAATAGTATTCTGTCAGGAAAATGTACCAGAATTTGACTATCTACTCACTTACTAGAGGATATTTGCATTGTTTCCAGCTTGGGGTGATTACATATAAAGTTCAGATGGGATAAATAATTTTACTCCTGATAAATCATTTCTTTCTTTTGTCTTCTATTCAACAAGAAATTAGATTACACTCATCAAAAAGGAATTCCAATTATGACTTGCCTCCAAGATGGCAATTATATTTCCTTTCCATGATAAATATAATTTGTCTGTCACACAGGGGTTTAAGCCACTGATGGTGCTTGCTAAGGCTGCAAAAGAAGCAATAGCAGCAATTAGATGCAGTTATAGACATAGCTCTTCCCAGAATGCAGCCCGGATATAGAATAGGTTAGGTATCAGAATCAGCGGGTTCAGCGGAGTAGACTCCTGTTCTCTACTCCTGTATCACACTCTGCATAAAGAAAACTTCTGGACTGTTTCCATGTTAGCTTTCACTTTTTATCTTCATCGGCAAATTGGTACAATGCTCTTTTTGTTCTTATATAAAAGTATGCAGTGTGGTAGGGCTGTGGGCTCAGTGCTACTAAGGGGTGTTAAGATGCTCTCTGTATTACCGCTAAGGTGCAAAGACATTTCTGGCTGTTCCAGGCATGATACTACATTTTGAAATATGATTTACATCGTGCTGGTAGATTTTGTAAGTTTATACATCTCGTAGGCAAATACTGTGTTACATTTTTACTCTTGAAAAATAAACCCATAAAACTTTGGTGTTTCTTTTTCTTTTCAGTATTACTTCACTGTTCTTTTTGGGCACGATGGCCAGAAACCTCTGGAGCTGCGCTGTGAGGAGGAGCAGGCCGGGAAAGAGTGGATGGAAGCCATCCACCAAGCCAGGTGCGGGTCATGTCTCGTTTTGGATGGGGCTTGTCATGGCTGCTAGTACCTTTGGAAGATTTTGTCATAGTAAGATGGTATCTCGTTGGTCCCTTCCTGTGCCGTGTGTGAGGTGGTTGTTTGCACTTTGCGTGGCTGTGTCTCAGTTAAAGAGAGCAGACATAAACAGTAACAATTACCGGTAGTAGACATGGATGTCTTCCTGCACACTATGTACTTACTAAGTGTGTCTCAATTAGGGAATTTACTAAATGCATGACCACCCCTCCCAGCCATCTGCTACAGGGGGATTTACACTTACTTCCTCTTCTGCATGTAAGGAAAGAGAGGCTTGGAAGGTTAGTTCATTTGCTTACGGTGGCACAGCTAGGGTGGCAGAGCTAGGGAGTCACCAGTGGAGCCCACTTTTGCAACACCTGGCCCCCCATCTCCCGCCCCACACAGTCCCGTTATTGAATGGCAGTAATAAACTCAAACTGGGTCAAACAGGAAAATGTGGTTTATTGTCCCCTAAGTAATACCAGGACTATAAAACACTCCTCTATGCCTATTAAATAGGAATGAGAAATCTGAAAAGGGTGTGTGTGTGTGTGTGTGTGTGTGTGTGTGTGTGTGTGTGTGTGTAAGAGAGAGAGAGAGAGAGAGACAGACAGACAGACAGACAGACAACCTTTTTGTTTTCTCGATCCAAGTCCCGTTCCTTTACTCCTATGTGTGCTTGCTGTTTTGCCCATCTTCCCAGTCGGGGATGCTATCTTGTTACAGTTTGTATTGCTGTGATAAACACCATGACCCAAATGACTTGGGGAGGAAAGGGTTATTTATTTCATCTTATAGTTCAAGTCCATCCTCCAGGGAAGTCAGGGCAGGAACTTGGAGGCAGGAGCTGATGCAGAGGCCATGGAGGGCTCTTACTGACTTGCTCTGCCTGCCTTCTCACGATGCCTGGGGTCACCAGTGCTGACGTAGCACTGCCCACGGTGACTTGGGCCCTCACACACCAATCATCAATGAAGGAAACGCATTGCAGACTTTACCTACAGGCCAAGCTCGTGGGCGCATTTTCTCAGCTGAGGTCTCCTCTTCCCACATGACTCTACCTTGTGACAAGTTGACATAAAACTAGCCAGCACAGGTGCCATCCTTTCACCTTCATTCAGCTCCTTTTCTCATCTTTCTGATATTTCGAGGAAAGACTCAGCCATGGAGCATTTTCTTTCTGTGCATCTGACAATGCCACTTCCCCCTGAGACTCTGGGACAGATTATCCCTCATCAATCCCTACTCCAAATTGCTGCTACACCTGCATTGTGTACTGCATGCAGACATTTTCTGTGTGATTTCTACTTCCTGAGCAGGCTTGTGTGTACCTTGAGACTCAAGAGAAGGAAGGATTGGGGTACATTCATTGTTAAATGAAATGCATTTGCTAATTGTGCAGCAGGCGACCAGGAACAACTTCCAGGTTGGTTAATAGAAAAAAGAAAGTACCAGTCCCCAATGATTTCTTTCTTCTCTTTGAATCCTGGACATGTCCATTCTGAAAGCCTCCTTGGCCTCCCTATTTTTTAAGGACAATTCTGTGATGCCAAGCACTTTGCACATCTATCTTTTATATGATTTGCAGCAGCTCAGGCAAGTATCACCAGTCCCATTTGACAAATGAGAAAACAGAAATTCAAACAGATTGGGCAAGATCTACCACCAGGTTGTTAAGCTGCAGAACCACACAGGTCTACCAGACTTCCCAAGGTTTAACCAGGGCTCCGGACTGCCCTTCTCTTTCTTACCTTCTTTCTCTGTTCATTTTTTTCTATTTCTTTTTCTCTTTCTTTCTTCAAAGAAGAAAGTAGAATATTGTGAGGCTAGGGTTGAAAGTAAAAGGTACCAATTGCAAAATATTTTACTTTTTATTTCTCGTCTTCTAAGTAGTTATCTGAGATGCAGTTGGCAACAAATGCCAGTTCCCAGGGACAGCTCTGTGAGGTGAGGGACAGGCACACTGCTCAGTGCTCTGGTGCCCACTGCCTGTACTTCAGAATTGGGGCTGATGCAGAATGACTTAAGAAGGTCAGGGCTTCAAAGAGGAAAGACACACGAAGGTGGCAAGGGAGAGTCCTGGGGCCATTCGCAGTCACAACCTTTGTAGCTGCGTCTCTTCTTTTCTACCTGAGCATTAGAATGAAGGATGCGATGTCAAACGTGTGTATTTGACCACACTTCACATCCCAGAAGAGCAGGAACCACTGAATACCACAAATGGCTTTCCCGTTGACAAGGGAAGATTTTGGTGACCTGGATGCAGTGTGAATTACTTTAAAGATGTACAAATTTCAGAAGAGAGCTGTTTTGTTTGTTTGTTTCACTGTATCATGATAAGATTTTGTCATGTGTGTGGGTGTGAGCAGTAATTGGTTGTCTTGAGATAGGGTGAAATCTAAGGCAGTCTCCAGAAACCACTTAAGTGGTCTAGACAGCAGAATGGTAAATATCCTTGTTTTTCCTCTTAGATTTGAAAGTCTGCTTAGTGTTTTTTTTTCCTTGATGCTTTGATTTTTTATTTTTTTCTGTTATACTTGCTTTACTTTGGTTTAATACTCGGGACTGAGTTCTTTGATGACTCCTTTGAATCGGACTGCTTTAGACTTGTGTCCTTTTTGACTTGAAATGATTCTGAAATATTTACTTTATAAATCAAGGAGTAATAACACGGAGTCTCCAAAATTTGCCCTGACTTTGTTCATCTATAAACAATGCCAGAAAGTTAATGAAGCTGCTTCCCACAGAGACCATTAGCCATTTTTTTTTTTCTTGACATTGTGCATGAAACACAACTAATGAGCTGGGCTTGGTTGGCTAAACACTTCATTTTTAAGGGGCAATCCGGTGACATTGCTAGCTTCCATTTTATGCACCATGGGAGACATGCCATTGTGTTGGCTCTTGTGTCAGGGAGCCTCCGTACCATAGTTTGTCTTTAGAAGCTCTTTGGATCGTTCTCTGGGATGTCCAATTGCATATTTCTTCCTATAGGTCGGATCCAGAAAACAATATCATCAGAATTAGCATTTTCAACCTGAAACTTTGACTCAGCCCAGCAATGTTGGTGTTAGAGTTTTGTACACAATTGCTCAACATGATAATTCTAGAGCAGACACACTTCAGATTTCATTCCGCGCATGTTATGGCATGTGGGAAGCTGCTACCAAAACTCAGCTCTCTTACTGTTTGTGTAAGTTGAAGCCAGAGCATTTAATGACACTTAAGTCTATGGTTATTTTATAAATGATTTGCCACTTGGGCAGGAACTTAAGCAGCACCAATAACTGGTATTCTTTCTCCATTTTTCATAGGCATTTATGTCAGACTCAGTTGAAATAGTTGAGTACTTAAAAAAATTCAGAAACACTGATCTAGGTAATTGTGGATCCTGAAGACTTCTTGGCTAACATGACATCTATTTAGTGTTCTATCTGCTGGGATATTGAGTCTGCAGGACCTCGGGAGTAAGATGTCCTTGGTCTGGAAGAGGACATGATACCTTCATTCTGAGTTCATTGCATCCTGGCTTCAGCATGGGATCCACAGGATCTGGAATACAGCAATCAGGAACTGAGGGATAAGGCAGTTCAGGGGTGTATGGGAATCTACCAGAGGACTTTGTAGCCATCTGAAGGTGAACAATATTAGGTCAAGATGGCATCGAACTCACCTTTTGCCCTCTAGCTTAGACGGTATCATCCACTAGAAGAAGAAATGATGAGTTAGTATAAGTTTGTGAAGCAGATGTTGATTTTTGGTCAGGAAGGGGAATTGGAAAGGTGAGGTGGGTTAATCCATAAGGAAAGTGGATTAGGAGGTCACAGGATGGTCCTGTGACCTTCCTGCCCTGTGGCATGTAAGACCTGAGAGAATGAGTAGTCAGGGACAACTAGAGGAGTAAGGCCTGTCCTGAGAAGAGATCTGGGTTTGGGTTGAGGTCAGGAGACAGTTGGTGAGACCTGGAGGTGTTGAGACTATCATGTTTTGCTGTAGTGCTGATCTGTGGCTTAAGTGTTTGATGTTGGAGACCATTCCACTGCCTTTGGTTGGTTTTGCAATTTCTTCAAATGAAGATCTGCTCAAATCCACACTCCAGTTCTCCTTCCTCTTCTCCATGTGTGTCTGATGTGGGGATCTCAGGCTTGCCTTGAGGAGAGAGTGTTGAATGGGGAAACAAATTGGCAGATGCATCCATCCCTGACCGCTAGCAGATGGAGCATGGCAAGGCCTTGACCAGACCCTATCTTTGACCTTGTCATTCCTAGCAGGATAAGTAAGAGGTCTTTCAATTGAGCCTTATCCTATTTTTTTTCAGGGGCAAGAAAGCTTTATTCCACTCCTGAGTTTGTTCTTTGTAGCCTTTTGATGACACATGTCATCATACTTGCTCCTCTTTGGCATCTACCCCAGGACACACCAAATGGCTAAGGCCACCCTTTCTCTGCTTGCTCCAGGCTATGGTCCATGCCTAGTGGACCATGCACTTCTTCTGGTTTAACCACCATGATGTACGTGGTCCATTGCCTCAATCTTAGATGAGAAGCCCTTGGGAAGACCACCAACCTAGCTCATGCCAGAACTAGATTTAAGATCAGGTCAGAGCAAGATGCAATGCCTCAGTTATATGTGGAAATTCACAAATGTGCATTATTCTACATTGAACTGTCTATATAGCATCTCCTGGGTGCTCAGTGTTGCCATGAATTTGACTGGTGGATTGTCACAGGTCTCTACTGCCGTCCATGTCTGGGCAGTTTTCCCAGGTCAAGGTATGAATGCTGACTGCTGAGCCACCTCACCCACCCTTTTCCCCCTTTTCCCCCAATCTCTATCCTCTGCATGGTTACCAAAGTGTTCTTTCTAAGAACATCTGATCAGCTGAAAGGGCCTCAGTATTTTCTACTGACGTGTTATTTTATTCAATTAACTTTTTATTATCAGAAGTTTAAAAGTATAAAAATTTTAATATGCAAGTGAGGAAGGGTTTGTTCTCTGTGTTGCTTGAAGGAAAGAGAATGTGCGTTATTGTACCTGATATATATGACTCCTTGATTAATGCTCTGAGTTCTGGGGTACAGTGAGCTGGTCGGCACAATGCTCTTTCCAAGCTGAAGTTTTCAGACGTGTCATGTCTTAGGTTCCAGGTAAAACAGTGCTGGGATTTTGATGTGCTGGCTGGTCCTTTCCAGTCTGACCTACAGAAATTTGTCTCTCAAACTGGAGATCTCAGTGACCTGCACCATCTTCCCCGGCCCCTGCCCTGTCCTGCCAGGAAGGACTGACTAACCCTTCCCTTGTCTGAGCCTCAGGCGCAGCCTCCTGTCTCTCTCAAAGCCTCTAAGACATCATTGCTTCAGTTTGCTTAGATGTCTGTTTCTCTCTGTCGGCCTGAATTTCTTCAAAGAAAACTGCTCTGTTCCTCCCTTGTTCCCTGCTCCTGGCATTGTGCCCAATTGTTTTTTAGAAATGTGTGTGCCAATTTAATCCCTCTCACCAAGGCAGGAGAAAGCCGGAATCATTTTTTTAAAGTTCTTATTATATTGATGTGTAAAAATGGTATCTTAGTGTAATGAGCATTTCCTTGGACATTTATAGGATTGACTATTATTTTTTGCTACCATCAATCTTGATCTGTGTTTCTATAGGAAGTGTCATTTCATGCTCTTCTGTCATTTTGTTCTATTAATGTTTTTCCATGTTCTATCTGATTTTATGAGTTCTCTCCATGATGAATTTGTTATCTGATGGTTATATTCATCGTTAATCAGCTACATCATTTTTCTGTCTTATATCTGTGAAAATTTTTTTACAAAGCTTTTGAATTACAATCCAATCAAAATATATTACTTTGGAGGGAAATGAATTCAAAACATTATTTTTTTATTTAATTGGCTTATATTTCATATACTACAAAATCTTTCATCTGAAGTTACACAATTAAGAATATTCACAAGGCTGCACAATCTTCACTCTAATTCCAGAAGACTTTCAACATATAAAAATGAACAGTTAGTCTTTTACCCTCTACCCTTACCCATAGCCAACCAGTAATTTACTTTATTAATGGGTTTTTTCATCTGGACATTTCATATAAAGGGAACCAGACAGACCTGGTTCTGGCTTCCTTCTTACCATGATGTTTTCAAGACCCCTCATGTTGTACCAGTAGTGCACACTTGAGGTACCTTATTCCTTTTTATATCTGGGGTGTCCGTTCTGAGGTTATACTACATTTTGTTTATGTATAAGTGATGGATATATGGGTTGTTTATACTTTTTTCCATTGCGAATAATGCTGCTATGAATATCTGTACCCAAGATACATTTTCAGTTCTCTTGGATACATACCCACAAGAATCCTGTGCCGTATGGTAACTGTGACCAACATTTTGAGGAACTACAAAAGTCCCTTCCACGGGGACGGTGCCATTTCTCACCAGAAATGATGAAGGTTTTGAGTTTTCCAGATCTTCACCAATACTTGCTTCTGTCATTTTGTTTTGCACTGAGTTCATCTAGTAGAGGTTAAGCCACACAGTCCATTCATTTTAGAGATATGCCCTGAAACATCTTCACCCCAGAGTAATTAACTTTAGCATAATTGTCTTTCTGCTGTGTTTCCTTGCATCACTACCTGGTCTGTTTTTGTGTTGAATTGTGCTTTAGAAAGACTTATTGACAAAACCTTCCCTCAGGTCCAAGTGAGACACTTCAATAATGACCTGTGACTGTGCACTGGATTGGAGCACTGTTAGAAGAGGGAGGAGGGTTCATCTTTTACCATTGTTCCTCTTGTTATTTTCTTAACATCTGAGCTGCCACTGACTGGAAAGAGGATAACTGGGGAGCAAGGAACCCGTCAGGGAGAGACTGGTGGGGTAATGGTGCCAGGACCTCAAGCTAAGGTGATAACTCAGATGTGAGAAAAATCTGAGGACCAGAGAGTGTAGAAGATAGTCTAATGATGCTTAGTGACTGTGAGGAAAGTTCAGGCGCTGTTAGACCGCTTCAGGTCACTGTGACAAATCTTCAGTTACAAAGAAAGAAGCTGTATTTTGGCTCACTGTCTTGGGTGTTTTTACATATGCTCACTTGTCCCTGCCCCCTGGGGCCCATGGTGAGGCAGCAAGCCACTGTGAGGTTATGTGATGGTGCAAAATGGTTCACCTTGTGGACACGAGGTGAAACAGAGTGGGAAGAAGACTAGTCTCCGTCAAAAGTCTGTTCCCAATAATGTGTTAAGGGTTCCCACCACCTCACAGTAACAGCACTCTGGGGACCGGCCTTCTGTACAGGAGCCATCAGGGGACAGGCAAGATCCATTCTGTAGCAGAGGCCTGACCTTGGCCCCAGTAGTCAAAAGTTGCTCCACTGCTGCTGTCTGGGCCTGGATTCTCCCCATTCCTGAAGATGTCAAGACTCTTGGGATGATGGGTGCTAATTCCAAACAACCTTCTCTATAAACCTGAGCATTCCCCTGGAGTTTGGAGTTGGATCTTTTCTTTAGGAACTGTCCCTGAAACTTCCCATCTTAGGTTTTGCTACAGTTCACTCCATACACTTGTCTTGAACTAAAATGAATAGGATGAGCATCTCACCTACCTAGTAACCTGTCACTAAGGTAACTTACTGTTTGCCCTTTATACATAACGAAAGACTGCAATTCCAGGTTGGGTCTCTCCTCTGGGCTTGTCAGGATTTCGTTTGAATGTTCCCTTTTCTCCTGTGAGGAGCAGTGGTGGTTTGGTTTGGATTATAAGTACTACACGCCAATATTTTGTGCCAAAGTATGTCCTACGCATGACGTATGTTGATACTCCACAGATGGGTTTTTGTTTTGCTTTTATCATGTTGACTTACACAGCTTCACTTTCTTTCCCTTGGCAGTGTGAAATGACCTTCACTTCCTTTCTACCTCCTCTTTCTTCTTGTTCCTTTAGGTAGGGATTGAATTGAAAAGAAAAATGAAGGGAATAATATGTTTGGCAATTTTTTTTAAAGCTTGGACAGTATCTAGGAAGTGGAAATTTTAACCAAGTAAAGTATATGTTGGATACATTAGAAGAGAAACACCAAGAAACACTCAGAAAAACTTGGAGAAGCCAGGCATGCAACGTTGATCTGGCTAGGAATGGGCATCCCTTTTCTAGTGGGCTTCACAGAAGGTTTGTAGACACCATTGAAGGGTCACCCAAGTAAGAGCAGAGAGGAGCAAGGAGGTGCCCCAGTGGCATGAGTTGCATGATACGAGAATTACTGCATACGATGTGTAAAGCTGTGTAAAATTCATCGTGTTGACCGACCCTTTCAGGGCATGCTGACTCTTCTGAAGCTGACCTAGGGCTCACACTAGAAGCTTGACTAGTGGGGGACATTTTCCCTGGATCACTGCAGGGTAACCTCCAGCTGTTCTCACCTCTGCCAGCACAAGTCACTCGCTACCCTTGTCTCCCCCATTACAACAGCCAAGATGATCTTGTTAAGAAGACAAATATTGACACATTTTAAAACCCAAGCTCAAATCCCACACGAGAAGGAAAACCCGAGATTCTAGATCAGCCCACATGTTTTTCTACTCATCCCTTCCTGTGCCTGCCTCCTGGAGACCAGTGACCTCATCATCTCCTCAGGCAGGCCAGGCCCTCACCACCCCACCACCAGGCTTTGGGACTTGGGCTTGCCTTTGCCTGCTGTGCTCTTCCACCAGCGAGGACTCTCTCCTGCAGGTGGCTCTGCTAGGACCAGCTTCCTGGTGAGAACGTCCTAGGCCTGGCTTGGAACTGTAATTCTTCTCTTCCTGTTTCTGATCTGCCTTGTACCTGTTCTCTTCAGTACTAATCACCAGGTTTTCTTATTAAATATCTCTTTTATTCTTACTGCTGTGTAAGCTCCATGAGGACATGGAACACCCCCCACCCCATTTTGTTTATTCCTGTGCCCAGAGCTTCCATCTGTCTCTGAACGCATACCACTCAATGATAGGTTTTAGTCATAGGATCAACTTGGACTCACAGAAACATGCAAAGGAACTTTTACTCCAGACACTAGTGTTATTACTTGTATTATTATCATATTATTAATACCTAAGGCATGGGGTAAATATCTAATTAGAATTCTTCCCCTCACTTGGTATTGTACGGGTGTTAGAAGTATAGACAAGCATACACATGGTAACTTACAAAGTGGGTAAACCCATTTATAACGTCTCCAGCCAGAGACAACAACTCTTTATACTTTGATCTATGTCCTTTACTTGGCATGCTTATTTTTCTCTCTTCCTCCCCTCCATATCTATATACATTATAAACCATTGTTTCCTCTACATATGAGCACACACCTACATATCTAAATATGTGTTGTATACACCCTATTTGTCTTGATTTCTTCTTTCCTTTTCATGGAGCAGTAGGCCTTTGGTATACTCATTATTATTATTAATTTTTTTTTTGGTTTTTTGAGAGACAGGGTTTCTCTGTGTAGTTTTGGTGCCTGTCCTGGATCTCGCTCTGTAGACCAGACTGGCCTTGAACTCACAGAGATCCACCTGGCTCTGCCTCCTGAGTGCTGGGATTAAAGGCATGTGCCACCACCGCCCGGCTGGTATACTCATTATTTTACACCTATTTTTGGCAGTTCTGGAGGGAAACCCCAGGCTATCATGTGTGTGAGGCAAGTACTCTATCACTGAGCTACAGTTGTGGTCCTCTTTATGGCTGTTTTTAAAAATACGATCTTTAAATACCTTGCAATAATCTTGATATGCTGTGCTTGATTAACTACTTATATTTTACAAATGTGTATAGTAGATTGTCTCAGTTTCTTTTGTGTTAATGAATGAACATCTTGTTTCTTTGTACATCTTGGCGAAAATTTTATTATATTTTTGGCTTATGTTATAGAAATGAAAACACTAAAGCAAAAGACTAATCTTTCACACCTGCTTTGATACGTTTGTGATATTGTCTTCTAGAATGGCCACTCTGGAACACAGTGTGACATTATCCAATCCACTCTACTTCTGTTCATGCTAAATGTTAATGCCTTTTGAAGGTCTTAACCAGTTTTTGATTAAGTAGTATATATGTTTTATACACTTATTGGCTTATTATATTCTATGAAACCCCTTTGTCTAATTTTATCCAATATTATCCACTTGTTCTAAATATGAAGCGTTTAACTCAATTTACCTCTTATGTTTCGTCTTTTGCTGTCTGTATCTGTTGCTTTTATCTTTTGTAGTTCTTAAGTTAGTTTACTTTGTCCTAAAACACTGCAGTTACATCTCTGGTTGACTTACCAGCTCAGCACAGTTTGTATTGATCTCTCCAAGGCAGGCTAAACAGACACAGACATTTCATGTGTTCTCATTGTGTTTTCTCTCTCCGGATGCTGAGCTTTTATTGCATCTGTTATTATTTATTATCACTTTATAAAGTTTTACACATTTATTTTCTGTTCCCTAAATTCAATCAGGTCTCTGAATTTGGCCACAGGTGGATTCTGAAAATTAAAACCCAATGGAAAGGGTGTGATGGCACAGATAGAGTAAGACCTGCCTTTGGAGAGCCCAGTGGGGCGATGGCAGCTCCCAGTGTTTCCTGAAGCTCTGGAAGGGAGGAGAGCAAAGGCTCCTGATGAGGAGAAACTCTGCATGACTTCTGCTGCTTCACGTGTTGAAAGAGCAACTGCGTCCCACTACTGTGTCCCACTAAATACTCCATTTGTGTGTAAGAAAAAGCAATGAGGACATGTGCACCGTGGACAGAGCAGTAGTATACATCCAAGTATTAAAGCTGGTGTTTGGTCCCCCAGCACGCGAATGATTACACAGAGTTGAATGTTTGCTCCTTGCGTCTCACCCCCTGCAGCAGTCTGTTGTTATATTACTCTTGGTCTCTGACTGCTCAGCCTGGTTATCAGCTGGGTCTGACTTACGGGTTCCGACATGCATTGACCTGTAGAATTTTAGCAGTTAGGCTTTGTTTCCCTGCCTTCTTTTTCTATCTGATTGCTTCATTTCCATGGCAGCCTGCTTGCTTCGTGGCTCTTAATCTGAAGACAGTGAATCTCAGCTGCCAGAATGACCCTTGCTTCTTGTGGCAGCTTTTCTGTTTGTTCATTTGGGGCTGTATTTGCTATCTGTTGCTGTCTAACGGTTGACTCCACAGTGATTACCACAATAAGGAACTCATTATACCCCACAGCTCCTTCAGGCCAGGTGTCTTAGCAAGGATTAGCTTGGTTGCCTCTGCTTAGAAGTTTCTCACAAGCTGCTGAGCAGGTCTGTGGGCTTCTCTGAATGCATGGGTTGGGAAGGGTCTGCTGCTGTCTATGTCTACAGATGCTGGCTGGATCCCCTTCCTTATGCATTGTTGAACTGAGCCTCTAGAGGACTGTAGGTGAGAGACTCTTCTCGGTTTCTATTCATCGTGAACCTCTGGATAGAGCAGTTCACAGCCAGGCAGTTGCCTGCCCTCTGAGTAAACCAGCAAGAGAAGGCAGGCGAGATGGAAGCCAGAGTCTTCTGTGACGTCACCTTGGAAGTACCATCCACCTCTTTGCTAGACTTCATAATAAATGTGTTGTTTCCAGCCACTGAGTTTGTGGTAAGCTGATCACAATAGGGAGCTGGTCCCGCGTGGTTCACTGCCAGGTACTCACATAGTTTTCCTTGTTTGGGTCTTCCTTATGTTTACAGTGAGTGTCAGGACTGACCTAAGCTCTGTTCCCTCTCTGAGCACAGCCTTCTTGAGAAAGGTGGCTGACTTTTCTACAGAAAGCAGATCACGGGCTGTGATCTGGGGGTGTGGACGAAGAGTCCAACTTCCCGACCTTTTGTAGGCTCTCTTCCTGATCCATCCCATGCTAGCTTTTATTCTTAGCATTATTTGACTCTGTGTTTGGTGCTTCTCTGGGACAACCCTGGTGAGAACCATTTCATATTCTCATGTAGGGCTCTACACCTTTGTTTTCCTCTCTTCCAGTCTCCCCACCAAATGAATTCTGCTCAGTCTTTTTTTTTTTTTTGACTGAAGTTCATAAAATACAATACTTGGTCTGTTAACAGTGTCTTTTTCAATATTGTCATAGTTTCATTCACTAAGAACAAACAAGTCGATGTTTTCTAACATTGCATTGGAACCTTGGAAAAGAAGGACAGCCAGTGTCAGCCGAGGAGTCCATAGAGCTCAGCCCCACATGTCAGCCTGGACTTTATTTTTCCTTCTCATTCTTTCTGTTTTTTTTTTTTTTAAAGATAAAACAAAAATGCTTCTCTGCTACCTAATGCTGATCTAATACATTTGTAGACATTTCCACGTGTCTCTGATAAAGCTGACAATAAAGGACAGAATTTTTATAGTTCTGTTTCTTATGCTCTGTTGCTGCCTCCTCCCCTTAGAGCACGACTTCTCAACCCACATAAAGCTGTGACCCTTTAATACAGCTCCTCATGTTGTGGTGACCATAAAATTATTTTTGTTGCTACTTCCGAACTGTTGTTTTGCTACTGTTATGAATTTAATGTAAATATCCGATATGCAGGATATCTGATATTTGACCTCCCCCCCTCAAAGGGTCACAACCCACAGGTTGAGGACCTCTGCTTTGGAGGAAGGAAGACTTATAAAAAGTCTACCCCGTCTTTTTTCTTTCCACTCATATAGGTGCATGGTCCTTCTTTCTAAGCTCAAGGGGCGGATTTCTTAGAGCAGGTGACTTGAGACCGCTGCTAACTCCGGGTCCTCGCCAACACATGTGATGTCAGTGTGTCAGGTGACTCAGCTACCGTGTGACCTTAGCGTGGTCCCAAGACTTCTTAGTTCTCAGTGATACAATGCTATTTCAAAGTGGTTAGAAAAAGAATTTACTAGAAGGAAGCCACACGACTCTCTGAACTCCAGGGTGTAACTCGACTCAGATGTTGTGGAAGCAGAGCCCAGGTGGCTACTTCCTCTCTGCCTCAGACATTCTGCTCATTTTGCGTTTGCATTTCTGAACAGCCTGCTTGTGCTTTTCTCCCTCAGCAGACTTCCTGTGACTGCTTTGGGAAGGGGCGGCTAACCAAGGCTGCCCAGCAATGGCAACCTGAGTTCCCAGGCCCCCTTCATCTCACTTAAAGCACACAGAGCAGGATTCCATGGAGAAAAATTCTATTTGGTACAGCTTGCACCAGGCGTCTCCTCCTGTGTTTGTTCACCATGATCTTGAGGGAGGTTTTGAGATGCAAGCATGGCTTCAGTAGGTCAAAGTCCCAGAGCAAAGACAAGCAGCTGGAGGTTTAGCAGAAGCCTCCAAGGGTCTGGTGCTGTTTCTCCCCTGAGAGGCAATTTGACTTGTGGTTATATCATGGACTCAGGTCAGACAGACTTTGATTTGATCCTAACCCTGGGGTCAATATACATTCTGAGAACCAATTCTTCCCCTTCGGATTGTGATCATAAACCCCGCCTCTTGTGTTCCAGGGAGTATGCAATGAGAAAATGTATGATTCGTCCTATACACCCAACAAGTAGTGTCCATTGTTAATTAAAACTGTTATCAGGCCATTTGGAAAAGGTTTTATGAAGAGAGGAACATGCACCTTACCACCCTAGACAGTGCAAAAGGATCTGACATAAAATTCCAGGTGACTTGACATTGTATTATATGCCAGGCACCTCGACATTACATCATATTCCAAGTGCCTTGACATTGCACCATATTCCAGGCACCTCAATATTGCATTATTAGTAAAAATTAAGAGCAAGTTTTCTCTATCATGCTTAGCTGAAGTCAGGGACCAAAGAGTTTAACTTTCTCTGTCATGTGTGTGGCTTCTGCTCATTTTCAGAACAGAGTAGTGGATAAGCTGTACCCCACAGATTAATTAATTAAAATGGGTGGTCTCCATTTTAGCCAAAACAGTTCTTCCTGAACAGACCTTGTTCTCAGGGTTGCCGTCTTCATTCTGGCCGATAGAAGGTCAATTTCACTGGTTGATGAAATACTTTGAATCTCATCCTTGAAGACTAATGGCATCAATTCAAAATATTCAATCTCTTCCTTAAAGAAGTCATACACTTTCATACTAAAATCTGTCAGAGTTCCTTGGCTTTTTTTTCTCATAGTCATATTAAAATTCTGGGTAGCAGCCAGCATTAAATGGATTCTTAGTTGGAGAATATGTAATATGATGAATACTGAAATTCTATATTATGGAGACGCCAATTGTACGAGGCAGGTTAGCGTGTAAGGTAGAACTAGCCAAACAACATGCGTGGGTCCCTTTTTAAATGTGTGAGCACTGCTATGTGAAACTGCGGTGGAGCAACACGCCAGTGACTGACTCTGTAATTTTCTCTTAAGTTACGCGGACATTTTGATTGAAAGGGAAGTGCTAATGCAGAAGTACATTCATCTAGTTCAGATCGTGGAGACAGAAAAAATTGCTGCTAACCAACTTCGACACCAGCTGGAAGATCAAGACACCGAAATCGAGAGGCTTAAATCAGAGGTATTTCCTGCCTTCTGTCACTTCCTCATGAATACCTGTCAAATATTAAGGAGAAAAAAGATAATCTTAGGAAAAAAGTAATGCTGAGCTCTGCTATCAACAGATATATGGCTGGCTGCTGATCTAGACAGGAATCCATTGTCGGCTTCAGGGTCACGTAGATGTGTTTCTAGAACATACCACCATGATAAACATAGACTCTTCTGTTGTTATGTGTGCCCCTAATGTCCTTTGTTAGATAAGAAGCACAATATATCTAAATATATCATATATATATATATATTTAATAGTCATCAGGTAGACTCTTGGAGTAACAGCTGTGAGTCTGCCATGGGATAACTTAAAGTCCAAAAACGATATCCAAGGAAGGACCAGATAAGAATTACAAAACACTTTACTTCTAGCTTGCCCCCTGCAGAATTCTGAGAAGCACAGTTGGGCTACACAAGAAGACACCGATTGACTGTGGGGCATTTCTGTCTCCCCTGGCCCCCATCCCTTCAGTGTGCACTTCTGGTGGACCTCAGGGTGGTGTTGCTGTGACGCGATGGAGTAGGTTGTCTTTGAGTCTATAGCCGTGGTGCTGTGCCTGGGTCCTCCTTCTGTCCCAGGTCTCAATCTATGCAGAGACCTTTCCAGGCTCTCTCGTGGGTGCTCACAGAAAGTGAGCCGTAACTGAGGAACGGGGGAGGGATGTAGAGACTAGATTGTCCTCTCTGTTCTAGCCAGAGGTACACTGGTCTCTTAGATCTAAAGGGTAGGGTGCCGAATGTAGTAGTCATGATCCTTGCTGACAGGCTTCTTGGCTTTGACAACCTTCTCGCCATTTTTATTGTGCAAACACTTCATTCTCTTACACCTCCCGAGGCTCACTGTGACTCCTGCGTGGGTTTCACCCCCTGCTCCCAGGTATCCTGAGAGTGGGATGCTCAGCATATCTGGCTCGAGCATGGAGACGAGAACTCCTTTAGGGACGATGAGTTGCCAAGTGTGTTCACTGTATCATTAGACTTCCCAGCCTCCTCTGTGCAGCCCCGAGAGTTGATACAGTGAAAACAGCAACAGAAACCTTAACAAACCTGCATTTTAAAAGGCTATATCAGGCATGTAATTTAAAACAAAATTATTGTGTTCTTTCTTTGCCCCAGTACACCAGAGCAGATGCCTGTTTGCTGGGTGAAGCAGGTTGGTATTTACACCACGACAGGAACTCAGCACAAGCAGTGCTCCCCAATATTTGCTTGTGTGTGTTTATCTGTCTCCATTATGCTCTGCTTTAGTCAGAATATAAATTGCAGTACAAAGCTGTCAGAGGCAGGTTTTTTTTTTTTTTCTAGTCTTTTGTAGCTGCTTGACAGGAATTATTTCTTATCCCATCATCTTCCCATTTTCTCCTGGAAAATGGGAGTAGAGTATATTTGATTTGGGGATGAGATCCAAAGACAGAGACAGGTCACTGGTGTGTGTGTGTGGGGGGGG
>CABHPQ010160258.1:0-15483 GCA_902168405.1 Peromyscus aztecus | reverse complement strand
GGGGATGATCTTTTCTCTGAGGAAAAAAAAAAGTAAAATTTAGGTGTGAGCGTTAAAGCTCCGCTCTGCACCACACAAGTTTAGAGAGCAAATGTATGATTCCTGAGAGGTACGGAAAACCAAAGGCTGAAAACACTGTAAAACTAGTGCACTCCCTGGGGCTTCTCGCTCAGGAAGATGTGGGGTCGTTCTGGAATAGAGCTCACAAACCCGGCGATAGGAGTTTTCACAAGAAAAACAAGCTGCACTAGAGATAACTTCACATTTGAAAATAATGAAGCTGTGGGGTAACAATTCCCCAAACACACGATCCTCAAGATGAAGAAACATAGGCAGACAAATGAAAATAACGCTGTATCCAGGTTTGCTATCGTAACACATGACTCTGTTCCAGGCTATACCATAGTATAAAGGCAACTATATACCCAGGCACACCATATCAACCCTGCAGAATGATGGCTGAAGGCTAAGGAGAGTCAAGAGGGCTTTGTTGCTCTGACATGTCCTTCTTACTTTAAAAATAATACCAGCAGCATATTGTTGAAGTCAGTATCACTATATAAAAATTCTTCTAAATCCCTTTTCTTCAGTGCATGATTAAAACATGTCCTATAAAAACCAAAGTTCTCTTCCCTCTCTTATTTTTACCTATCCATGAAATTACCTTGAACCGAATTTGAAGATTTTGTTATTTAGAAATACCTGCCTCAGTGTGACGCCTTGCACTGCCTTGGGAAGGGGCTTGGACTTGCCTAGTGTGCTGGGCTCTGCTGACTCCCCATGGGAGACCTTGATTTGGGGGATGTGGGGATGCGGGGTGGCTTGGGAAAGAGGGCTAGGGGGTGGGAGGAGGGAAGGGGGGTTTGTGGATGGTATGTGGAGTGAGTAGAAAATTTCTTAATAAAGAAAAAAAATACCTGCCTCTAATCAGAGCAAGCAGATGCTACATATCAACTTGTCTCTTAGGTCATGGTAAATCATAAATGTTAGGACAAAGAATATATTTTGTTCTCTGTCAATAGCGGCAGAAACTTTTTTTGGAAATTATAAATTGTTAGTTTAAATCTCAGCTTAGACCACTAAAATTCTATTCCCACACATTTATGTGGCGGTTTGTGTGGCATTTGCCTGAGAGCATGTTTACCAGGGGTATCATTGTGGTGGATGCTGTAGCTTTAGGCAGAGGGTAGGACTGAAGACAGTCAGTCACAGAGTGCTAACCTGGCACTGGTCCAGCACTCCAGAGAGTTCATAGGGGGTTAGAATGTAACAGAGAAAACCAGAGTTGTGAGGCAAATGAGAATGCCTGATGTTTGGAAGTGACCTCAGTCCAGGAGGAGTCATATTTTAAAGAGGAAAATGAGTATTAAGTCCTTGAGAGTTTCAGAAAGCAGAAGATTGAGTGTCAGAATAATGGGAAGACAGAACTGTTGAATTTAGGGACTAGAAAAGCCATGGAAGACAATAAATCAAAAGAAGGTAAGACATTTACAAATAAGACAGAAGCGGCATACAGGAAGCAGGTAATTCAGAAGGACTGTTTATCCCAGAAATTTACAGTAGATAGTCAAATGTAACTGCAACTCTGAGGAGAAAGGAGGCTTCTAGAAGTTGACTTAGAAATGAAAAGCTATTGTTGAAAGAATGTAGACCACTGTGCTGATAAAAACAGAAGACACCAATTAAGAATGAAGCACCAAAGGAATTTTTCTGGGTATTAGAATCCAAGATGGAGGCAGAGGGTAAACACCAAAGAACTAAAATAGTATTTTGTTAGGAAGATTCCTACAGGTGTTGAGACATTTGAGGGAAAGCGGATGCTCCCATGAGGGGTTTCTGTGGTGTTGGTGTGCCTCTGTGGAATACGAGGGACCCTGGAGTTCAGCATTCAGCAAGCTCTCGTTGAGAAGAGACAATCTCCATGATAGATCATAGCTGACACTTAACATATATCTACATATAGACATATACACTAAACTAAAAACTACCAAGTGGAGGGACTGATTCAGGGTCATTAAACTGACTAGAAATCTTTCCTCTAAAATTGAGCAACTAAAATCAAGGATATTTTTTTGTTTGTTTGAAAAGCAAAAAACCAAACAGAAAAAGTTACCTTGAGCAACTCACCTAAACCAACAAAGCCAATGCACTCAGAAAAATATTTCAAAAAGTGATTATACAGCATGCTAATAAGTATAGTAGTTCTTTAAATATATTCTTCAAAAAGTGTTAGTTTCTATTTTCTTTTGCATATATTTAAAACTCTAAATTTGAAACATTTCTGGGAAGCTCAGATGCAAGTAGCAGGGCAAGAAAGGAGGAATTTGGGGGTTAGTGGACTACAGAAACTAACCCTGCAAGGATGGGAAGCAGATGAAAGATGCCCTTCTGCCTGGCCTCTGGATGGCATCACACACATGCCTGACATGGGATGGGAGCAAAGACCGGGAGTATATTGGCACTCAGAAGATAGACACAATATGCCCATATCCATTAGAAGCAGTAGACACAATATGCACACAAGTGTCAATTATAAAATGATGATTTTTGCAGGACAAAAGTGATAACTATAATAAATATATGTATATACATATATATGAAGCTAAAGTATATCGACTAGTATTGTCTTGTTTAAAAATAAATTTTAAAGTAGTTTGAATTTTCTCATAAATGGAGTCATTTCAGAACTGCTGTTTGTGAATGCCAAGACTGATAGAGTAAACAATAGTATTTTATGCTAGGCTATGTGTATTTAAGCTTATTTGTTCATAACTGTGGTATTTATTTAAAATTTGTGTGTCTGTGTTTGTGTGTGCAATGAGTGAGAGGGGGGGAGAGAGAGAGAGAGAGAGAGAGAGAGAGAGAGAGAGAGAGAGAGAGAGAGAGAGAGAGAGAGAGAGAATGAGAATGAGAATGAGAATGAGTCAGTAAGGGAGCATGTGCATGTGCACATTCGTGTGTGGAGGCCAGGCACCAACTTCAGGCATCAGGAGCTAACCACCTTGCTTGCTGAGGCAGTAGCTCCTGCCTTGCTGTCCTGGAGTTTGTCAGGTAGGCGAGGCTGGCTGCCCAGTGAGCCCTGCACCAAGGATCTGTCTGTCTTGGCCCCAAACACTGTTGTTGAACATGAGTGCTAGGGATCAAACATGGTTCATCCAGCTTGTATGACAAAAGCTTCCCTGATTGAGCTCTCCCTGCAGTGCCAGCCCCTCTAGCCTGCTGATTTCTAGTGGATGATCTGACGCACAAGAACAAATACTTGCAGAAATAGTCACATGAGAGACCCACTGCCTTTTCAAACAACAGAAACATGGACTCTCACACAGTGACAGATACTTTTTTCCACACTTGCCAGCTTGAAGCTGAATGTTTTGTATTAACACAGAAAAAAAATCAAGATGCAGCAATAGCTTAGGTATTGAGATTAAGACATAAAAATGCGGGGCTGGAGAGATGGCTCAGTGGTTAAGAGCAACGACTGCTCTTCCAGAGGTCCTGAGTTCAATTCCCAGCAACCACATGGTGGCTCACAACCACTTGTAATGGGATCTGGTGCCCTCTTCTGGCCTGCAGGGACACATGCAAGCAGAATACTGTATACATAATAAATAAATAAACCTTTAAAAAAAAAGAACAATTATCAAGGAAGAAGTACATTTAAAAAAAAAAAGACATAAAAATGCAATTTGAAACACCTCTCACCTACCCAGTCACTTTTCAGCTTTGTTTGGCATTGTTTTTGGAAAGTGTTTGATTGTTAGCAAGGCATAACAATAGATTTCACTATACCTAGATTTTGTTTTCATAATCATTTCATTATTCACTTATTCATTAGGTTATTTTTTTATAAATTGCCATTCCTGAATCTTTGGAGTTCAAACAAAGGTAAGTCCATGTGCACATGTGCACATACATATTTACATATACGTACATATATACATACACCCATATCTGCATACCCACATGCACACATGTACGTACATATATACATACACCAATATCTGCATACACACATTCATACATATACACACATTTAAATATACACACATATATATCCATATCTGCACACCCATACATACACACATCCACACACACAAACACACACAGGCACACACACACACACACACACACACACACACAATTCACAGGTAAAATATTCAAAAGAGCAAATGACTGCAATAACATCAAAAGAAAGACCAACAGTATAAAAATATCTATCATATATTACCTTTGCTTTTGAATAGGCTTTGCATAAGAAGCTGGATCGTTGTCTGTGTTATGATGTCATCTTTAAAGAATGCCCTAATACTCCAAGGTTCCTCTCCTGGGACCTCTATCTGGATAACACCATAACAACAAAACATTGAAAATTTAGGATGTATCAGGAGTTAGTACCTTTGGGGAGCCTTCTGCTGGTTTAATGATTCTTAGACCTTTTATTTCTAGAATTCATTCAGATATTCAATGTTATCCAGATTTTAGTCTTATTTTTACTTTTGTAGAAAGTCTAGGATATAGTAAAAGGTTATTTTCCTTCTATGTAGGGAGTCCCTAAGACCACTCTGATCTTTGGTGATTCATGAAGAAGTCTCAAAGGACTCCACATAGAGTTATAATCATGTCTAATATTTATTAAGGCAAGAAGACAAAAAAAATCAACAAAGAGGAAAGGAATGGAGAATGAAATCCAAAGGAAACCAGGTGAAGCTTCAGGAGTCTTTGCCTTATGGATTCATTCAGTTTCTTGACATTGAAGGGAGAAATGTCTATTAGCAAAGCTCATTAGAGCCCCAGTGTCCATATGTAAATATGTATACAAGCTTATTTATTTTTTATTGAGGACTAGTTTCATAACCCCTCTCTTCCTTTGCCAAAATTTCTGGTTCTCAGAAACAAAGCAGGCATTCAATATAATTCATAGTTTTCAGAGACATAGTAGGCACAGGAAGCCACTTTTATTAGTAAGAGAATTGTCGGGACAGTTTAGGAATCTAAGTTTCCAAATATCAGCCAAGACCAACCTCAAAGAATGCCCTTTTCAGGACAGCAGATGCAGACCTCATGTTAATTCTTTTATGCACATTCCCTTGGAGAGAGGATGAAAAAATGTTTCTGCTCATGTTTTCTTCAAGAGTATAAATTCATGGAAGCAAATTAAGATAGACTCTAAGTGAGAAAGTCTTGAGTTGAAGGGAAACAAAATGAGAGACTCTTCTTTTTAAAGCAAGATATATTGTTTATTTGTGTTTCTGTGTGTGCTGGATAGTTTTATGTAAACTTGACACAAGCTAGAGTTATCCAAAAGGAGGGAAACTCAGTTGAGAGGATGTCTCCATAAGGTCCAACTGTAGGGCATTTTCTTAATCAGTTAAAAGAATAGTTTTGACTAAAGATCACTAAGTAACTTTTGTTTTACAAATCTTTCAAAACTTCAAATAACTGTGTGTCTTAGCTAGACCACTATCCTATGATATCTATAGTGTTTATTTACATGGACCAATTCTCTCATTTCTTCTTAGTGCTATGAAAATGAAATAGTTATAGCACTGATGCTCAACTCTCTTCCAGCCTAGGAATAAGTGATTTTTGTCAATGGACTTGCTACCCAGGGGAAAGCAAGCAGGCAGAGAGCAAAACCTTCCTTCTTCCATGTCTTTATAAGGGCTTCTAGCAGAAGGTGTGGGTCAGATTAGAGGTGAGCCTTCTAGTCTCAAAAGATCTGGATTAACAGTGTATTATTTTTCACCTCAAAGATCCATACTAGAAGTGGTTCTTTCCACTTGAAATTAAGCAAAATTCCTCATAGGGGTGTCCAATTTGGGGTTTTTAGTTAATTCTAGATGTAGTCAGGTTGACAACCAAGAATAGCCATCACATTCCCCAAGTTGCTTTGGTCACGCTGTTTCATCACAGCAACAGTTACCATAATTAAGACAATGTGTATGGGTGCATTTCAGTATGTGAGTGTGCTGTGTGCCTGTGAATGCCTGTGGAGGTCAGAAGAGGGCAGATCCTCTGAAGCTGGGGTTCTAGGCAGTTGTGAGCCACCAGACATGGGGACTGGGAATCAAACTAAGTAAGAGCAGTACTTTGTCCACTCTTACCCACTGAGACATCTCTTTGGCTTCACAATTATTCCTTTAAAAATTTTATTTTACATAAATTTTAATTAAAAATCTAGAAGATGCACTTCTTTTCTTTATTGATATAATATTTTCTACAGCATTTCTCCCTTCCTTTCCTACCTCCAAACATTTCCATATACTCCTCCCTGCTCTTCTTCAAGTCCATGGCCTTTTTTTTTGGTTTTTACTAAGTGTTAGTGCATGCATATAAGTATATGTATATACATACATATTTCTAAACATAACTTGTTCAGTTACAAATTATTCTTAATCATAATTTACTGAACGAGTCCAGTAATAGTGAATAATGAACCAACACTTTTATTTGTGATCAGGCATTATCGTTACTCATCGTTTCAACATCAAGAGCAAATGTCAAATTCTCCCTTCAGTTGCTAGTCTAGAGATTGCTTCACCCTGCATCATGACATTATGGACTGCAATGGGTAAGGGGTTCATGACCCTCTTCTCTAAAGTCGAAGAAGATCGATAGAAGATTAGAGACCATTTCTCTGCCTAGCCCTTCCCCTACCCAAGCTTCTTGACTCTGCTCTTATTACTTTAGGTTTGACCCATCAAAGTAAGAACTACAAGTCGGGGCAGTGCAAGTGAATTGCCATAAAATAACCCGAGTGTCTAAGTATCCCTTGGGAAATCTTCACAGAAGGAGCATACACCCATGTCTGAAGAAACAGCCTAACTATGCTCTTCCTTCATTCTAGCTCAGCATATTGCATTATGGATAACTTTAAACTGTATTTCCTCGCCCCTGACTGTGAAATACCTCATGCAGGAACTTTCTCTCATTTCACGACATCTCCTGGTAGCTTGCATTGTATTTGACAGGTGGTTATATGAAAGTGTGGTGCTGCTACGATGTAAACGCAATTTAACGTCATGTATTAGTGAAGTAAAAGAGAAAATAAAACGGAATTTTTGCTGTGATCCAATATTGATCAAAAGAAACATGCACATGTATTTGTACATAGCCACATAAACCATATATAGAAAGAAAGTCTTCAAAATATATCAGTAGATATTACTAAGTGGACAAATTGGTGGTCCTTTGTGCCAATATATTTTCTGGTTTCCCTATAGACTTCTTTGGCAAGTTTCATAACATATTACAAAGCGTGCAAATAAAGCACGAAATAGAAGAGACAGCACTGCTGGTTAAGGGAAACAGCTTCAGGCTGTCCTCAACCCTAAGAGGGGAAACTGCTGCCACCAAGGATATGTCTTTCCTTTTTTGCTATCAGACAATCATCAGAGCCTTGGCAGTGGTCTGGGCAACTCCTTCAGTGATAACTCATATACAAACATTCACAAATCTTGTCAGGCATATATACTCATGCTCAAAGAGGAATTTACAGAACTGGCTTGTTAGACTACAACACTGCTGAAGATACCACATACTTCAGACACAAGTCTTGGAGGCATCAAGTTGCAACTGACCTGGAAGCCTCATCACTTGAGGACTGGCTTTCATAGTAACTGAAGGTGATATCTAAGTTGTCAAGGGGGAAGAGCCATCAGTAGTTTTATCCATCTGTGATGCATACGGAATACAATGTCCAGCATTGCAAGATATATCCAAAGGTGCAATAGTGTCACTTATACCTTGGGAGTAAGCAACATATGTCTAATTAGACTGAAAGCCCTCTTGATAGGAGGGAATTCATGTCTCGTACTGTAAAAATAGTGTACTGCCCTTGGATGGTGAGGCCCTGGAACCTAGAG
Source organism: Peromyscus aztecus (assembly GCA_902168405.1). NCBI lineage: Eukaryota > Metazoa > Chordata > Mammalia > Rodentia > Cricetidae > Peromyscus > Peromyscus aztecus. Next base: position 7,618 of record CABHPQ010160258.1, on the reverse strand, counting down.
GAGAACCTACTACTACCATGTATAATTTCTATGTTCTAAATACTTAACTTTATAGCCACAGATAATTGAAGCTCTCACCCCTCATCAAATATTCTCTCTCTCTCTCTCTCTCTCTCTCTCTCTCTCTCTCTCTCTGGGCAGCAGATGGAGATCATTACAGAGAGTCACAACTGGTCAAAATGCAAAGAAGAACTGCCCATGGGCTACCCAACCCTAGTTGATCCATACACGGTACAACCGGCACTGCTTCCAGTGCTTTGAAGAGAGTCCTCGGAGACCAAGCCAAGCATCTTGTGCCTTCAACTACTAATGGGCTAATTAACTATCTTACAGATCCCACAATCTCTGCAGCACTTGACAATAGTCACAAAAATCTAGGAAGTGTGGGTAAAGAGAAAAGAGCAAAGTAAGTTCTCAAATTATTAGAGCCACATGGCTGTGGAGGGCGATCCAACACATATTTCATTCTTTAATTATAGTAAAATAGATTTGAGTACTGTTTTACAGATGTGCAGAAAATCAGTATTTGTATAAAAATAGAATAAATCTTTGAAATCAGTAGTTATGGAATAAATGTTATCAGTATATGAATATGTACAAATAGCCAATTGGAAGAAAAGAGAATCAGCGAGAAACATAAAAACCAGAAATGATCAGAGTTAAAAAGAAGGACAAAACATAGCAAATACCCAACCAATGTCTACAAATGCTTCTCTTTACAACATATTCCAACTTCATTAAAATGAAAAATGTTATTTGTAGAGCACACACTTGCAAGTTTTTTTGTAAAGGTTAAGCAGAAATTGAGGCATTTCTGAAAAATAGATTTTTAATTAATATCCAGAGTTTCAAAATACATGGTTGCTTTGTCCAACTCAAACATGAATTTTTCTTCAAAACAAAACAATTATGAAACAACTGACTAATAGGCAATGTTTTAAAATTCTATTTTATTACATTTGGAAGTTAACCATTTAATATTAATGGAAAAATATTTAAAAGCTGTAAGACACATGAAATTTCAGAGAAGGTTCACTAAATATAGGCCCTGGTTTATCACTGAGTCTTGAGTTCAGGATGCTGATTATTGCATTCTAGCCCATCAGTGCTTTAAAACACTTAAGGAAATTGGAAATATATTTTACAATCTTTATTTATGTATGTAGATATCATGTTGATTACATTTAGTGATGGATCCATAATGTATAGATTTTAATTTTGTTTATAAAAACATAGACTAGACTAGAAAGATAGTTCAGTGGTTAAGAATACTTGCTGTTCTTACAAAGGACACAAGTTTGGTTCCTAGCATCCACACTAGGAGGCTCATAACTGTCTGTAATTCCAGCTGCAGGGGATCTGAGGCTCTTTGTTGATCTCTGTGGGCAACTACACATGCACCCTCTAAAAATAAATAAGTATATCGTAATAATGGGCAACTAAGGAATGCGAAGAGTAGAAGAAATAGTCCTCCTCAGGGAAGAGCACACCAGTTGGTTACCCAATATCAAGTGGTCAGTCCTGAAAACATTAGTAAGAGTAACATTATATATTCTGATCAGGTTATATTTAGAAATATATGTGTATATGCATATACACATGTAACAATAATTAATGAATAAAGAGGCCATGGATTCAAAAGAGAATAAGGAGGAGCCAACAGGAGGGCTTGGGGGAAGGAAAGGGAAGAGGAAGTGATGCAATTATTTTATAATCTCAGAAACGAAAGAAATGGAAAATACAGTTAATCTTTTAATTCTAGTTCCTTTTTCATCTATTTAAAAGGTCCTCATAGGGCATCTTGAAAATAGCAGGATACAAGATCAACTCAAAAAAATCAGTAGCCCTCCTATATACAACTGACAAACAGGCTGAGAAGGAAATCAGAGATACATCACCCTTTACAATAGCCACAAATGATATAAAATACCTTGGGGTAACACTAACCAAGCAAGTGAAGGACCTATATGACAAGAACTTCAAGTCCCTGAAAAAAGAAATTGAAGAAGATGTCAGAAAATGGAAAGATCTCATGCTCATGGATAGGCAGGACTAACATAGTAAAAATGGCAATTTTACCAAAAGCTATCTACAGATTCAATGCAATCCCCATCAAAATACCAACACAATTAAAAAAAAAAAAGAAAATACTGTTTCCCCCGTAATTACGAATGGAGTTACATATGTAAATATTTTGTGCTTTTTATATACAATCTGTGACTCTAAAAATAGTGTCTGATTTGTGGGATTCATCTTAAAAGAAGCTCAGAGGATCCCATTTAGGTTTAGTTGACCGGAGTGCTATATGACTGACAAGGATTACATCATGCTATGAATCTAGTGAGTGAAGTTTGGGATAAATTATAGAACTGTCTTTCTACGCAAAGCAATTTTTCTCTAAACTGGCCATTATTAATGTTCATACTGTTCTTATTTTCTGTTCACTTGATGGAAAATTACCAAATTATCTGAAAGCAACAATAAACTACTTGTTTGAGTCTTCTCAAGGCATTAAAAGAAGCTACACATTAGAAAATAAATGTAAAAGAGTGTCACACTACTTCCCTGCTATTATGTTTATGTACTGTTTCCTCATTTCTTATTTCCTTAATCAAAATAATGTCCCCATCTGTCCAGCAGCGATAGTCATTTGAATAGTGTCTCCTTTATTTATTTCCCTGAATGCAGTGAGTACAAGTGATAGTGAGAATGGATGTCAGTGAAAAACAGGAACAGAATACTGTTAACCACAGCGATTGAAAGGGACACTCAGTATCAAAAAGCAACAAAGCTTAAACCAGTAGGCAGCATTTCTCACACCTCCAGCCCATTAAATGCACCAGATCATATTTGTGGTGATTTGAATGAGAATGGCTCCCATAGGCTCATATGTTTGAATGCTTGGCCCAGAGTTGGTGGAACTGTTTGGGAAGGATTAGGAGGTGTGGCCTTGTTGGAAAAAGTGTACCACTGGGCGTGGGCTTTGAGGTTTCCTAAGCCCATGTCATTACAGCTGACTCTCTCTCTCTGCTTCCAACTTGCTGATCAAGAAGCTGTAATCAGCTACCTAAGGGAGCTCCATGCTCCCCACCATGATGGTTATGGACTCACCCTTTGACACTGTAAGAAATTAAATGCTTTCTTTGTAAGTTGCTTTGGTCATCATGCTTTCTTCTCACAGCAGTAGAAAAGTAACTAAGATACTATTGGAATTAAAAACTTCTCACTGCTTTATTGATGCCCATGGGAGGCGTGCCCCTTTCTGAACTGAGACAGAAGAGGAGTAGATGGAGGAGTAGAGGGGAGGCAGTGTTGGGATGGAGTGAGGAGAGGGAAAAGGAGGGAGGGGAAACTGCAGTTGGGATGTAAAATAAATGAAAAAATTTAATTAATAAAAAAAAACTGTGTCACAACTGGAATGGATCTGATTCTTATAAAGGATAAGCCAAACAATTTCAGAGATTTAGTATGCAAGTCCTGTTGACACTGAGGTTAGAGTATGCCACAAAGCTCCCAAGCAGAAGGAGAACTTTGTTTATGGAAGTGGCCTTTGAATTCTCAGGTAGGCTCTCATCAGGTGACACCTGAGCCAGCATCCCTTCCTCAATAGCAAAGGATTAGGACGTTACAAGTTACTAAATGAAATGTAACTCCTATTCGTCAACCTGTAGCTAGAAACGTAATGACCTAATACCTGTCTGTTGATGAGCACCTTCTCTTTAAGTCAATATTCAAGATTTGCAAACTGTGTAAAACCAGGTAGAAACATCCCAACCTTCTGTGCATTGTTTATTGACTTGGTTTTCTTCACATTATGAATGATACTAATTGTGAGATTCATGTATTGGGGATAATTCCTTCAATTTGATGGTTTGCGTTTGCCATTTTACTTTATTTCCTTTATTAATGAGCATAATGTCTTAGTTTTAATAAGGTCCATGTTGTCACTTTTTCTCCTATGGGCAGTGTTTTTGTGTATTTACTATTTCAAACAATCTCATATGACATGAATATTCCCAGGTCATTAAAATGTGATTGTATTTCCTATTAATTTTATACTATATAAAATTTATATTTTATAGTGATGTGAGTTGTTTCCAATTTTTCACAAGTATAAACAATCCCATGAGGAAGATTATTTACTAGATTTTTCTGCATGTATCTCAGATCATTTGTTTTTGTACAAAACGTTATTTTTGATTACATTTGATCCAAGGATATCTGTAACATAGTCGGCTTTATTAATTTTACTAGTAGTGTGCTAGAGGGCTGACTTCCAAGTTTAAACATTTGGTTATATTTACTGACTTCATATTTTTTCTTTTATAAATCAACTGTGTCTTCTTTTATGAATCAATCTTTTGAACAATTGTGAGATTCACTTGGTGTTAACTCTTTGGCTTATTCTTATGCTGTCACACCCACCCCCCAATTCATCACTGATGTTGACTTTAAGTTTTTGTTACAAAGAATTATGAGACTTTTTTTCTGCTTTGCACATAGATTCCATGTATACAAAGGTGCACACCAGATATAAACCAAGTTTTTTTTATGCTATCAAGTTCCAGGTCTTCCACTACCGATACTCAACAATGCCTCCAAAGAAATGTCAAGGTAGAGATGTGACAGAAGACAGTGGGTGTTTTCTGAAACCCATTATATTTACTTTACTTGGTAGCTCCAAGGATAGTCTCAATCTTAGGAAGTTCCTGGCTTCCCAGATCATGGAGGACTGTATTCTTTGCTATACCTGGCCTATACTTGGGTCTTGGGGCCTCATGTAATTCTATCTTAGCCTCCTATAAGATACCCAAACTAGCATTGCTTTAAGTTTTCCAGTCACTTAGATTGAGATGAACAAAAATATAGAACCCTAGGACTTATTCCAAGATGCTCTGATAGTCTCATTATTTCGATTGTATTCTTGATGCGAGCAATACAGTCATCAGATTTTTGTTTGTAATGTCAAGAGTTCCTCACACATGCATGTTTCATTAGAATGTGTGGTTTCAGACCACCCAGGCTTCAGATTTGGCAGCTGAATTACAATGATGAAACCAGTGAAAAATAGTATTTTAGCATTCCGCTGCATTTTGATTTTTTTTCTTAAGATGGATGAAAATTCACCATGCACTGGGTCAGCCTTTCCTAAAGTATTTGGCCACCAAGAACAAAAGAAAATGAGAATCTTATCAAGGAAAAAGAATGGGAATGATGTTGGACAAGCCCTTCCCCTAGTCAGATGAAAGAATACAAAATTCTTCAGCTAAATTATACTATTTATGTATTGTATTTGGGTAGTTTATTTTTTGCACAGATTTAAAAAATGAAATCTCATTCTATGTGTCTCTTCCTATCTTGTTTTGTTTTTTCCTCTTTGAATTATTTTAAAATTACACAGCTTACAGTATAGGAAGAAATGCAAGAGAATGGAAAAAGAAGCTTTGACAAGTTGTTAGTGCCTTTGAGCTGTTCATTCATGTTGATTGAAGATTATAAAAAGCAAGAAGCAGCTAGTAGCTAAATAGTTCTGGATAGAGCAAAGGGACGTGTCCTTCACAGCAGTCAGCAATACACAGGAGAGTGGAAGTCTTAGAAGTTAGATATGTTGGGCATCTCCTTTTGTCCCTCCAGACATAGTCTCTACCATTCTCTATCTTTCCCCCTCAGATAATCTCTACTAATTCCCTCTGGCTTTCATAAAGTATCCAAATGGTTGGCAATGGTAAGAATGGGGAAAAGGAGAAGTCAGAGAGAATTCACCTTCTCCTCCCTCCCTCCCCACTGTGCAGAAGCTTGGCTATGTTTTCACTCCAACTCTATTGCATAGATCCTTTCTCCTGGCTACAACTGTTCCCTCCTTCTCCTGTGTACCACCTCTCCTTGTTCCTTTAGGACCAAGAGCATTAATGGCTTTCTTCTTCATCGTTATTTGCAGGTTCTTTTAACCACACCAACACTCTGATCAGAATTCTGAAGCATATACTAAAACGAAACCAAGTTACCAAGACACTGAAGGCCACTGTTACCTTATTCAAGGTCTGGTTAAACACGGAAGTCCCTTTACACTTCTAAGAACACAGAAGCCATTGAGGGATGTTAGGGAGTAGTCAGTTCTAAATGATAGAAACGTTGTAATGAAGGGAATAACAGGGTCAGAGAAAGAGTGTGGATATCTGAACTCCAGTACTTCCTAGAAGTCTTCCCATCTCTCCCTAGGCTTCCCTTCTTTCTATAATTTCATCCATTCTTCTCAAGACTCCAGTCATCGCCTTTGGATAGGACAATGCAAAGGTCTTTTCCTACTCTAACATTGCCATCAGTTTCAGAACCAATTGTTCCAGTATTCCCCAACCACTAAGATCGTGGGTCAAATGTTTATCTTGTCATGGTCACCGACACTCCTCTCTCCTTCCCTATTTCTATTACCAATAGCAGCCACCTCTCCTTCTACTATGCTCATCACATCAGCTGCCACAAACCCCGCTCCTACCTGTGATTCTGTCCCCTCGTCTTCTGAAATCTAGTCTGGAAATCACTGTGTATCTTCTCATGGGTGTCAGTCCAGGACTGATCAGTCTCTGGACTCATCTCCCATCTGCCCTCTTCACAGTCCTCATTCTGTTCTAGGAACAATGTCTTGTTGGCCCATTATCCATCATCCTAGTAGAAAAGTATTTTGCCAGGTGATTTGATGTACAAAGAAAAATAATCCCCGTTTTCAGGGTCTGAGTTCTATTTTATTCATAAGTGCCTGCTACTCCTTCCTCACTGCTGTGGTTCCTCTCCACCTGACACTCCCATCAGCTGACATATGGACTTCCTGTGATTGGCATGTCCATGCATCGATACATGATTATAAAGTACAGCCACTTTTTTCTTTTCTTTTAAATTGAAAAAATTGCTTAGAGCAAGGAAAGTTCTGCTCCTTCTATACTCTGCAGCACCTATTTGCAATGAATGCCTTCTGAATTTGATTGTTTTACTCTGAATTGTCTGATATAGAAAAGAATTTCATGCAAAAATATTTTTAAAACTAAATGAAGAATTTAAAAAATTTACTTTTTCCCCCTGATGACTAAGGATGTTGAGCAATTCCTTTAATGTCTTTCAGCCATTTGAGCTTCTTCTGTTGAGAATTCTCTGTTTAGCTCTAAAGCCCATTTTTTAATTGGACTGTTGGGTATTTGATGTCTAATTTCTTGAGGTAACCCAGGCTCAGAAACACAAATGTGGTATGTACTCACTCATAAGTGGATACTAGATATAAAACAAAGGATAACCAGACTGCAACCCACAGCTCCAGGGAGGCTAGCTAGTAAAGAGGACACTAAGAAAGACACAGGGATCGCCCAATGACAGAGAAATGGATGAGATCTACATGAGCAAACTGGGGGTGAGGGGGGGTAATGAAGGGTAAAGGTCGGGGAATGAGAGCTTAGGGGAGCAGGAGGTCCTAGCTGGATCAAGAACAGAGTGGGAGAACAAGGAAAGAGATACCAAAATAAATGAAGACACCATGGGAATAGGAAGAAGCAGAGTGCTAGAGAAGTCCCCAGGAATCCACAAAGATACCTCCACTATAGACTACTGGCAATGGTCGAGAGGGTGCCTGAGC
>CABHPQ010160256.1:0-45968 GCA_902168405.1 Peromyscus aztecus | reverse complement strand
GTTGCAGGAGGCGTGGTGAACTCTGCCTTATATAATGTGGATGCTGGGCACAGAGCTGTCATCTTTGACCGATTCCGTGGAGTGCAGGACACTGTGGTAGGGGAAGGGACTCACTTTCTCATCCCTTGGGTACAGAAACCCATTATCTTTGACTGCCGCTCACAACCCCGGAATATACCAGTCATCACTGGTAGCAAAGATTTGCAGAATGTCAACATCACACTACGCATCCTCTTCCGGCCGGTGGCCAGCCAGCTTCCTCGCATCTACACCAGCATCGGTGAGGACTATGATAACCGAGTGCTGCCATCCATCACCACAGAGATCCTCAAGTCGGTAGTGGCTCGCTTTGATGCTGGAGAATTGATCACCCAGCGAGAGGTAGTCTCGAGGCAGGTGAGCGATGACCTCACAGAGAGAGCAGCAACGTTTGGGCTCATCCTGGATGACGTGTCCCTGACACATCTGACCTTCGGGAAGGAGTTCACAGAAGCAGTGGAAGCCAAACAGGTGGCTCAGCAGGAAGCCGAGAGGGCCAGATTTATGGTGGAAAAGGCTGAGCAGCAGAAGGCGGCAGCCATCATCTCTGCTGAGGGTGACTCCAAGGCAGCCGCACTGATCGCCAACTCACTGGCCACGGCAGGTGATGGCCTGATTGAGCTGCGCAAGCTGGAGGCTGCTGAGGACATTGCTTACCAGCTCTCCCGCTCTCGGAACGTCACCTACCTGCCATCCGGGCACTCGGTGCTCCTCCAGCTTCCCCAGTGAGGCCTCCCCTGCTTGCACCTTCTCGGGCCAACCAGGCCATGGCCTCCATCATTCTCAATAGACTTTCCTTCTGCCCCACCCCAGAAGTCACTGTGAAATTTCATGATTGGCTTAACATGAAGGAAATAAAAGCAAAATCACTTGGATCTCTAATTATCAAATGAAACTTTTGTTGTTCCACTTTTTTTTTTTAACCCATTTTCATATCCAAAATTGCCAAGTGCTTATGCAGACTGGCTTTGAGCCTTTTGGAGCCTGCTGGCCTTCCACCCTAGGCATTGACAGTTGGCAGAAGAAAGACAGGGCAGTATATGTGATCAATGGGAGCGCAGCTGGCAGCCTGAGTAGACCCATAGCCTCCATCCTGTCATATATTGAAGATTTGAGGACAGTGGCACACACTGTTGAACCAAAAAGGCAAGCCCTCAATTTTTCCAGTCATTTGAACACAGATTCAGCTGGGGAGGGCCAGAGGAAGTAGTCTATCTTAACCGTAAGGCCCATTCCCCCTAACTGTGACCAGCGGAAGCAGGTGTGTGCAAATAGGGCATGGAGTGAATTATCTGCCTATCAAGGTGGGTGGGCCTGATTTTGCCGCCCCCACCAGAGTCCTAAAACTGGAATGGACTTGGAATAGTACAAGAGGCCTAGATTGAGATATGAGTCCTGTTGAAGACTTCTTTTCCACTCCCCACATTGGTCCTCTCAGATACCCAATGGGATTCCAATTTGAAGGATTGCATCCTGCCAGGGCTGAGCACACCTACCAAGGACTTTTCCATCTGCCTTCCCACTCCCACTCTAAAAGATTGCCCTTTCTTCTGGAGGGCTAGGGGCCAGTGCTCCAAAGGAAGCAATCAAGGGAAGAAAAGACAATGTAAGCGGCTGTCAATAAATGACTCCCAGACCTTAAAAAATGTAAACAATGTTTACACATTGTAGCTTGTTCTTTTTCTGCTCTTTCCATAAACACAAGGACTTGCCTGGCCTTCCTGCTAGAATGCTGCACTGGAAATGGACTCACATCATACCTGACACCAACCAAGACTGACAGACACAAAACCTGCCAGTCTACAGTAGTCCAGCTTCATGGACAAAGATTGACATCAAAGTTCAGCTGACCAACAATCCCAGGAACAACAGTAGCTGTTTGAAATGGCTGAATCTGGAGGTGTTTTGTTCTGGGCACAAGGGTAGCAACTGACAACTGATACATGTGAACCTTCTTCTGGCTGTGTGACAAGGTGCATGCTACTTAATCCCCTAGAGCAACATTTTTCTCATCTGAAGTGTGGAGAAAGTCATTCTTAAGTAACAGGATGGCTGAATAATTTGATACAGATTATTACTGGCTAATTAATAAAGAGTTTCTTTGATATTGTTCTTTCATCATCTTTATCAATAGAAAGGGGAAGAGTGGAGTAGCTGATACCTTATTACACCAACATGACTTTTGGGGAGACTCTTGTTTAAGGTCCTTGAATCTCAGAGATCTATCCACAGATAGCCCTGGGATGTCTTGCCTGGAAAACGTAATTTTGCTGCTAGGAAAATTTTTTTCAATGAATTTTGGTCTCATTCATCATTTTAAAAAAAATATATATCTTTAAATGAAGATAAATCAACAACCAAAGACATCTAGAGATTGTTCTAGACCAAGTTAGTCTTTCTAATCCAAAACTTCAGATAGGCAGGCAAAATCACTGATAATCTCTTAGTGGAACATTTGAGGAGAAGAAGACATCCCAGGGCTATCTGTGGATAGATCTCTGAGATTCAAGGACCTTAAACGAGAGTCTCCCCAAAAGTCATGTTGGTGTAATAAGGTATCAGCTACTCTACTCTTCCTCTTTCTATTGATAAAGATGATGGTGGGGATTATAACCCCCTGCTTCATTGGATCACTTGAAGTAGATATAAGAAATTGATTGTACTTGATTGATGGAATTGTGGAACTCTCCTTTTGGATCAAGGTTGTGTTTGTGTTTAAGAAATAAAAGATCTAGTCATTGAGAAGTAAGGTCATGTCTACACTATATCTAAATGTGATCCTATGCTGAGACTTCTTTATTTCAAAGATCTTCAAAAGAAATCTTATCCCCTCATCCAGTGTTAGAACAAGGCTGAATACATAAATAAAGTAAGTGGATGAATGAACTAGTTTATCCTTTCTACTTGGTGGTACGTTTTCTTGAAATAGACAAGACTATAGATGATGCAGGTTTAGACATGGAGAATATATACACAGAAAAGAGCTTGAGGAACCACTTTGTGACTTCTCTTACTGATAAAGTCTTGACAAGATAAAGTATTTTGACCACACAGGTGTTGTGGTCTGAATGTGAAATGTCCCCCACAGACTCTCGTGTTCAAACACTCAGTTCCCAGCTCCTGGTGCAGTTTTGGAAGATTATAGAACCTTTAGAAGGTGGAACTTCATTGGGAATGATAGGTCGATGAAGACAGGCCTTGAACTTACATAACCTAGCCCCACTTTCTGCTGGCTTTCCCTTTCCTGACTGTGGACACAAAGTGACCAGAAGCCTTGTATTCTTGACTCTGTCTTTCCTGCCATGATGGACTGGATCTCTTAAATGGTGAGCCGAAAGAAAGATCCCTTCCTTCTGTTGTTTTCATCAGGAAGTCTGTCACCACAACAAGAACAGTGCCGTACAAAGTGGGAATCTAGCTGTTGCATCTGCTATGCCAACACTCTGCATTCTGGCCTGCTGCTCCCTCACCAACTATTCCCTTCTTATGCACCAAGTTGTAAGTCATGGCCAAGGCAGTGTGTGACACTGATCCCACATTCCCTGCCTTTCAAGTGTGCTTTTCCTTTGGAAAATTCAAGTTTTCTCTAAAGTCCAAATTTCATAATTACATATGGGCATATACTTACGGAGGTGCATATTTACATTAAGTGATGTAAAATGGGTATATATGTAATATACAACTACCTCATAAAATAACTTTCTTTACTAGTGAATTAGGCCCTGCCCATCTCACTGAGGCTGTATTGTTTCCATGGTAACTCATGCACTGCAAAGTGGAAGGGGAAAAGAGAAGCTTGATAGATTTTTTTTTTTAAAGCCCAGGGAACTATATACAAACATAAATAGTATATGCCACTAGGTGCAGTATGGGAAGGATCATAACAATTTTAATTGACACTTGCTTAGGAAAACCTGTATAGCATCCCTGGGTAGCAGAATTCTCTCTGAAGGTACAGAATGGTCCAAAGACCAATGGCTACCTGCTACTGGCAGACACTGAACTGATATGATTAGGTTTCCAATATTCTCTCTGGAAAGACTTCAAAGACTAGTGGGAACTTTCAGCTTTCCACTCCTGGCATGTGCCAAGCAAACTAAGCTCCACCCACTTGCCTGGGGCTCATTCCAGATCTAGCTAGACTAGCAGAAAACTGAGCTAGAGACTCTTTCTCACTCCTGTTATTTTCCCTTGCCTTGCTATTCTCCACCTTTGCTCTCCACCCTCTTCTTTTGCTTCTCTCATGCTTTGATCACCCCTCCTCTGTTTTGCTGAGGTTTCTAGCGTTCACTTTCCTGAGACTTTTTCCTTTATTATAGATTATCCACATAACTCATTATCCGCAGGTTTTTGTTGCTGTAGACACTTGCTTTCCCATCCCTGCCACATCCTAACATTCCAGAGGACAGAGGACATCTGTGTCTTTCCAGCTCCAGGCACAGTGGGTAATATAGGCCTGATTACCCAGCGTAAGTCAGGAAACCTCACATTTCGGCATACATAAGGACTCATTCCTAGATAGTCTCAGTGTGTAAGCCTAGGTTTAGATAGACCAAGAATTGGCATTTCTAGTAAGCACCCAGGCGATGCTGATGTGGTTGGACCAGAGGCCACACTTGTAGACCACTGGCCTAAGTTAAGTGTGGACCATAGATCAGATGTCATCTGTTATTTATTCCTTTGTACACCTCTTTCAGTCTCTCTTTGTCCCAACTCCCACCCTCCATTTACCTTCTAAGCATGCTGCACGCACAGCTTTGCATTCTGTTGGCTTAACCTACCCATAGGAACATATCCCAATGATGATTGTTCTCAAGTTTTGAAGGGTAACATTTTCTTGAGGACAGTGTTGAAGGGGAAAGAGAGTTTCACTTCTTCTGAATGAAATGGAAGTGAGTCTGAGCATTCTAGCTGGAAAAGCAGTATTGTCTTCAGCAGGTTCCATGAACCTCTCAGGAATTCTCAAGACAAGGCACAGCACAGCTGCTTATGTGCTTGCCCACTACTGACTTCTGTAATAAACTCCTCTTCTTCTCACCATCGCATGCCCCTGCCCCCTGCTTCTCTGGGATTATCCTCTTGAAGAAATGTCCCACATTCAAGTCCCTATCTCAAAAGTCGTTCTTTTGAGGCAGCCCTCACTAAGAGATGTGGCATGATTTTTTTGTTGTCCTCTTCTGAGAAGTCATGGCCCACAATAATAAATCTATGGAGCCATCATTAGCTTTCCAGATAAAGCTCTGAACACTGTAAAAGTCACAGAGCAGCAGAGAAGGCCACCCAAACTGAGAACAATTTATGGAATTGGGTTTTATGGAAGACTACATTCTAAGCAAGGGCTCAAGTGTTTGGGTTGGAATGGGTTGGGTTGGAAGAGCATGCAGAAGATATCTAATATCAACCATGGAAGTTCTTTGTATCTATCAGAGGTGTGGGACTTTCAGTTAAGTAAATTTAAAACATGGTTCTGTTGCTAAGAAGGTTTCAAAGCTACTGGGTTAGGACCTAATGCCTTTTCCCAAAGGAGGTGTGAGCAACACATCCTTCTTCCACATACATGTACTTTGTTTGTCCCTATCTTCACAAGAGGAAGTGGGCAATATAGATGTAATTCTTAACAGTCTTATTAAATAAGAAACACAGAGCCAAATGCAGAGTTAAAAGCCCAAGAGGTCAGAGCACTAGCCAATAGCCCTTAGCTTACCAGCCACTGCCATCCTTCCCCGAGAAAAGAGACCAACTTCCTGTGTGTCTGTATTTTTTATTGACTTTCTGTTCTGCCTTCTCATTGGTTATAAACCCAACCACATGTCTTCTTCATCACTGCCTGTCTATACAGACCTCCAGGTCTCTATGGTTGGTACTTGGATTAAAGAAAGGCATGTGTCACCAAGCTGGCTATGTCCATGAACACACAGACTCTGCCTGTCATGTGATCAGATTAAGGGCGTGTGCTACCACTCCCAGACTTCTGCTAAATGGCTTGCTACTAGCTCTGACCCTTAGGCAATTTTATTAACATACAAAGAAAATCATATTTCAGCACAAATAAAATATCACTATATATTTCCCCCTTCTATTCTAATAAAAAGAAAAAAGGAAAAAAGTTGCAACTAATATAAGAAAAACTATATCCAATAAGTACAATAACTATATACAATATATACAAGCAATAAATGCCTAAACAATGTCTAGTCCATTTGCATTTGACAAACTCAGAGAAAATAATTCCATTATCTATCCTATTTTGGTAAGTCCAAAATGTACCTGATTCACTTTCTAGCCTAACTTATATTACTAACAGAGCTATCTTATAATGTCTTTCAAATTTATACACTTACACCTCTTTAGTGAGTTTCTTTTCTAAAATTCTTAATAAGGAAAACTATAACTATAACTATAACTATCTAATCTTCAACTATCACTATAACTATTTAACCTTCAAATCCCTCAGAGACCCAAGAAGGAAATAATATTACCTAATAAAACAGGGAGTGCAAACAAGCGACTTCCAAAAAAGTTGTGAGTTGACAGAAACAGCCAGCTGCCTGGACAGTCACCCAAGGTTTCTCCGCAGCATTGGGGCATCATAAAACAGCAGGGCTACAGTGTCCTTGGCATGGAGATGAAACATTGAGGCTCTCTGCTTCAAGACATCTGCCTCTCTTCTTTGATGGAGCTGGAGGGAGCTGAGGCCCAGTGATGGCCGTGCACAGAGCCAACCAGCCCTGTTGGGTGAGGCCAGCAAAGAACCATCACTGTTTCCTCTACTCTAAAAGCAGTTTAGAGTAACCTTGAGAGGAAGCACAGAAGGGAGACAGGAGTCAGGGAGCAGACCTCGCAGACTAACTTGGAGCTAGGCAAAGTCTGCCTGAATGGAATGCTTGGGACTTCTCCATGATATGCTTTGTGTTTTTTTTCTGCTTATTAAACACACACACACACACACACACACACACACACACTGATGATTATGTAGAAGATATGGATGAAATTAAAAAGGCCTTTCTGTGAGTCAGGGTTCAATGCCTTGTCATTTTTAAATGCTAACTTTCTTCAGGGCACTGATTCTCAGTGATCAGGGAAAGATGGGGGAAGACTTATAGGTTGCATTCTTATGTTCTACCTCTAGAGAATTTGGTTCAATATATCCAGGGTAAGTCCTGGCATCGGGATACTTTTTATGGGATCCTTGGGTTACTTTGTTCCGATGGTATTCCCATGCTAGGGCACATTGGCCTGCATGGTAGAGCACTCACAGCAGGAGCCACTGTGGCTAATTCTGGCATATTGAAGACTAAAGGACAGCCAGCAAAGCACACCTGAATCCCTTTGGGGTTGTAGATACAACAGCCCACATGCTTGTAAAATGGAGAAAAGACCAGAAATCTCTAATGTGGGCTCCCCATGATGGGAACAGAGGAGCAGGCAAAAGCCCAGCTGGATTGAAATAGCTGTAAAGACCTTGCCTGCAGCTCTTTCATATGAACTTGAAATGCCCCAAGTTCTAAAGTTCCTCAGGGGAGTAATCAAGGCAACTGTTCTCCTTTTTTCTATAAAGCCATGTATCATCCCTCCTCCCCGATGAGATGTTCAAGGACACCCCTGCTCTTAGCCCTATTTCATCTTGGAAAAAAAAAGAAAAGAAAAGAAGGAAACATAGACCAAGGAAGGATTTGCTCAAAGTAGAGGACAGGAAGAACTTGGAAGAAAGAGGGAAGCCTGGGAGAAGATGCAGCAGGAGGAAAGCTGGATGTGGAAAAATGAAAAGAGAGGGAGGAATGGAGAGGATGCAAAGGGATCGGAGGGCGGGTGAGGCATGGACAAGCTCTCATGACTTAACTCAAAGTTGCACAGGCAGATATGAGCAGAGCAGAGCTGTTATCTTATGAGCCCAAGAGTGGCAATTCTACCAGATGAAAAGCAGATCAACCGCTAACATCTCCCTGACTGGATTGTCACCCATGTCACCTTTGGGGGAAACGTCCCTTCTGGTCTTTGATTCATTTCACATTAATAGATGCTTTGCTTGGGTTTAGCCTTGACACCCACGTTCATCTCTGTATCATAACCTTGCTTTTGGCTCCTGACCTCTGCATGTTCCTCCTTGCCCACAGCGTCATCTCCAGATGGCTCACCAAGGCCTATGCGTTATTTCTGTTCATTCATTCTCTTATATGTACATTTATTTCATGACCACCACACACAGAACCAACACATCTTTATTGAGCCACACAGCACTGCTCTTTTGTGACTTATGATCTTGTGCACCAGTTTGGAAAAATCATCTGCATGATAAAGTCACTTCCACATACCCTCATCCAGGTTCTCCGCCAGATTACATCAGAATCTCAGAACTGAGTCCAGCTGGTATGGGGGTCATCTGGGCTTGAGGACTGAGGAAAGTCACTTTCTAAGTGCTGCTATTATTTGGATCCTTATAATCCCCACCTCCTGTGCAATAAAGGCATGGAACGTGCCTGAGTTTCAATTTCTTCCCTGGTAGCATCTCCTCTCTTGCTCCTACAGCTGCTGGACAGCTCCTTCCATGGCTTCAGATAGACTGACTACTCTAGCCATAGTTTTAACCTCTGCAGCTGTGGTAACATCATTTCCCCTCTGCACTTCTATTACTGGAGGTGGAGTGACCTCACATTGAAACTGTGCTGGCTGGTTTTTGTCAGTTTGGCACAAACGAGGCTCCTCTGGGAAGAGGGAACCTCAGTTCAGGAATTTCCTTCATCAGACTGGCACGTAGAAATGCCTGTGGTGGCATTTTCATGGTTAATGATTATGTGGAAGTGTTCAGACCATTGTGGGCTAGTGTCATGCCTGGGTGGGTATAAAAGAACACACTGAAAATCAAAACAATGCTGAGATTTCATCTCCCCAGTCAGAATGGCAAAGATCAACAAAACAACCAGCAACAGATGCTGGAGGGGGCTCTGGGGAAAGGGAATCCTTTCACTGTTGGTGGGATGCAAACTTGTACAGTCACTCTGGAAATAGGCGTGGAGAATTCTCAAAAAGATAAAAATAAGTCTACATATGACAGAGCTATACTACTCTACTCTGGGCTTATACCCAAAGGACTCGACATCTTATTCCACAGATACTTTTTCAGTCATGTTCATTGCTGCTCTGTTCAGAATATATAAGAAATAGAAACAGCATGCAGGTCCTTCACTTGATGAATGGATAATGAAAATGTGGTACATATGGAGTACTTTTCGGATGTAAAGAAAATGAGATCAGGAACTCTGCAGGTAAATGGATAGAACTAGAAATGATCATTTTGAATGAGATAACCCAGACCCAGAAAAACAAACATCTCATCTTCTCTCTCATTGGAGGCTTCTAGCTTCAAATCTTCAGATGTGAGTACATATCATATGGTAACTACAGAAACCGGAAATGTAAACTGGGAATAATGACAAGACAGCAGGGTTGGGGAGCAACAGAAGGGAATAGCAGGACATAAGTGACCTGATCTGGGAAATGGGAGAGGGGGGGGGTCTGTAATTAAGGAGAATGAATGGAGTTAAATACAGAAGGAGAGAGAGGAGGGCAAAATATCAGTAGAGGTGTCTGAAATAGTCATAAGGAATCATACTATTAACTATCTACCTAAAAATAGCCACACACACACACACACACACACACACACACACACACCGTTTAAATGAAGATTTCTCATCTGGACTGGCAATGCTCCCTCTAAGAGCCAAAGAACCATATAGCAAAATTCAGAAATAAGAAGCCATATTTTGAGTTGTTGGTCAGGGTTGTCAAGAGACTTCCAAAACACACAGGCTATTGCTATTGCCTTTGGTTGTCCCACAGGGGTTGAAGGTAAGTACCATTGCTGAAGACACCATGCACTTCAGATGCAGAGCCCAGAGGCTTCTGGGCTGGATCGAATCTGAATGCCTACTCCCTGAGGACTAGCTTTCATGGTACCAGAAGGCTCCATGCAAGCTTCCACTCTTGCTATGACAACTATTAAACACAATAATGACCTGTATGGCACTATTACTGTAAGGGTGTGGTAGTGGCATGTATCCTTGGTGGCAACCACCAGCTCTTTAACTGGACTTCAGACTGGCTCAACAAGGGGAAAATCATACTCGATATTGGAAATAGAGCCAACCACCTAGGGCTAGTGAAGTCATGGATCTTGAAGGAGAACCTACAACTACCAATTTGCTAAATAAACATAATTCCTAACTGCATTCTAAGTATTTGACCTTGTACCCACAGATAAGTGTTGTCTTCAACCCTCAACAAGAAAACTTCTCTTTGTAACAGACAGAGATAAAAACCACAACCAATTAAAATGCAGAGTTGTGAAGACCAATGCTAATAGATACATCTACAAAACAACTCCTGCATCAAAGTCTCAGGAACATTGTGGAAGAGGGGAAAGAAAAGTTGTAAGAAGCAGAGGATTGGGGGGTTTGTTGTTAGACTGTATCTCCTAGTAATGCCAGAAGCTGCACCAATAAAGCCTCACCAGCATGGCTGCCTAAACATGAGCTGAACAAGGACAACACCAATAGACTGCCAAAGTGGATGGGGAAAGCCCATGAGGCCTCAAACCTATATACAAAGGACTACAGACAACTGAGAAGTGCTGATAGCAGGAGAAACAATCTTCCCCAGAGAAGAACACGCCAATTGGTTATCTAATACCAAATGGATAGCCCTGAAAACACACATACAAATAACTTTATACAGGTTGAGTGGGTTGTATTTATGTATTCAGGAATATATATATATATATGTATATATATGTATGTATATACATACATGCATGTAACAAAAGTTCATGAAAAAAGAGGCCATGAATTTGAAAGAGAGCAAGGAAGGGTATAAGGGGTTGGAAGGAGGAAAAGAAAGGGGGAAATGATGGAATTATATTATAATTTCACAAAACAAAAGAAGAGAAAAAAAGAGGAAAAGTTATATCCTTCATTTTATGACCTACCCTTTTATTTTCCCAACTTTTAGCTAAATAACAACAACAACAACAACAACAACAACAAAACATGCCAAATTCTTTCTGTATAGGTATGGAATTGTCAAACAATAGAAACAAAAACAATATTCTTAAGTTAAACAAAAAAGCAAGCTGAGGAAGTCACGGGGAGCAAGCCACCAAGCAGCACTCCTCCGTGTCCCCTGTTTTGGTTTCCATCTCCAGGTCCCTGCCTTGGCTTCTTTGCCTGGCTTCTCTCAACAATGGACTGGGATCAGGACGTGTAAGCCAAGTTAACCCTTCCCCTCACCAGGTTGTTTTTGGTCATAGAGTGTCTTAGACTTGTATTTCTGTGATAAAGACTTTGACCAAAAACAACTTGGGAAGGAAAGGGTTATTTCAGCTTACAACTCTCAGGTCACATCCCATCAGCAGGGACGTCAGGGTATGAACTCAGTTAAGGAACCTGGAGGTAGGAACTGAAGCAGAGGCCATGGAGGATCACTGCTTACTGATTTGTAACCCTGGCATGCTCAGCCTGCTTTCTTATACAACTCAGGACCACTTGCCCAGGAATGATACCCCCGAAAGGGGGCTGGACCTTTCCACATCAGTCATTAATCAATAAAATGCCCACAGATTTGCCTATGGGCAATCTGATGGAGGTATTTTCTCAATTGAGGTTCATCTTTCTAGATAACTCTAGCTTGTATCAAGTGGACAAAAAGAAAAATACCACTCCATTCCATCCTCCCGCAAAAAGCAACCAACCAGGACATGGAGTTTATCACAACAAATGGCAGTAACTAGGACAGTCACTAACTTTTATGTGGCTTCCCAGCTATCCATCATCTTGTAAACAGCCCCCTGTAATGAATTCCCTCTGTTAGAAAGAAAGTGCTTGTGGTGGTTCCTGTTTTCCAGAGGGGCTTGCCTGGCACAGAGTCCACTGTAATGAATGACACCTGTATCTTAGCAATGCCCCATCCCTTGTGAGGTGGTACACAGGTATCCAGGGAGGCAGCACATGAGAATGGGAAAGCACCAGGAAGAACAACCTGCCCATTAGAAAAGCACCAACTTACATGTACTGTCCTCAAAAAATCATAGTAGCTTTGGAATTAGGATATAGGTCAGTGAATGAAGCATTGTGGCTTGTCAGAGAGTGAAGGACATGGGCCTTTGACTTTTAGAATTTAGGATTTTGTGAGGATCCACACTCAGGAACTATGGTTCAATACTTAACTTCCAAGTCAAGTAGCATTTTTGTGTGCGGTAGCTGCAGAAGGTAAATGAAATGAAAGCTGCCACAGATGCAGCACGTGGTAGGCACTCAAAAGCAGAACATTTACCTGGATCCTTTCCTCTTTGTTTCCCTTCATCCCCCAACTTGAGATAAGAGTCCAACAGAGGAAACAGAACCAAGACCTGTTTGGGTTTCCAAGTAGCTTTGTGTTCCTGTATCTCTTTCCTTTCCCTCTAAGCCAGGGACCTGGCTGCTGGCTGTGGGTATTTCCTTTCTGTAAACTCTAACAACATGTGGCCATTACCATCTTTCCTTTATGTATTTATCTTCAGACAAGCTCCTTCAGGACAGGGACTTCCCTTTCCCATAATTCCTAAGCTTCTTCCTGAGCCCTTCAGAGATGAGCAATACATATGGATTTATTTCAATATTTCCAGTGATGACTCTAACGTTTGAATATGCGCAAATTTTCCAAGGTGGAGATTCTCTGGGGTACTTTGCCTGCAATTGAGATCTTGGCCAGCAGATGGTGGTAGAATACTGGAAAATGCTGTTGGAATTATTTCTAGCCTCATCAGTCTCAAGGATCTGAGGTTCACTTAACCTGGAGCAAAGAAAAAGGATCCTTTATCAAAACTACATTGTAAAATATCAAAGCAATCCTCAATTAACAGCATAACCTGTGATCCATCTGCCTAGCACTTGGTATCCTATCTATCTGTCTGTCTGTCTATCTAATCTATCTGTCTATCTATCTATCTATCTATCTATCTATCTATCTATCTATCTACCTACCTACCTACCTACCTACCTACCTACCTACCTATCTACCAGGAAAGAGAGAGCAAGAGGGAGAACATCTTTCTGTCCTGCTAGGTTACCCAGACTGGCCTTAAACTCCTGGACTTAAGCAATCCTCATGCTTTAGCCTCCTGAATAGCTAGGAGAATAGGTAAGTGCTACCATACCTGGCTTAGAATAAACTCTTTCTCTCCATCCTTCTCTCTCTTCCTTCCTCCATTTCTGCCTCCATTGCTGGGGATAAAACCAAGGGCTTTGTGTATGCTAGACAAATGCTTATCTTGTTCACCCAGAAGTGTGTGTGTGTGTGTGTGTGTGTGTGTTGTATGTTTTGGAGGCAGGATTTCTCTATGCTGCCCTTGGTAGCCTTGAACTTGAACTTGTTCCTATCTCAGCCTTCTCAGCTCTGGAATTACAGATATGCACCACCACACCTATTTTGCTTGATATTTTAAATTAATCCTTTTCACTTTTGCCTTTATTTTTATCCCATTCACATTTACAAGTGTCCTTTGTTATCCTATGACCTTTAACCTTTACTTGGGATGCCTACTAGAGTTCATTTACTTTCTACTTTAATTCTGTAGGTCATTTAGTAAGATTTTGCTTTCTGTGGACTATTTAATCAATTAATATAACATTCTTTTACTTGCCTCAAAAAAAAAAAACCGTTTAGAATTTGCTGGTCTGCAAATTTTGGCTGCCCCCCTGGAGAGACTGTATTTTTTTTTTTTATATGACTGGAACTGTGCAAAATGGGGAATAAAAAGAGAAGGAGGAGAAGGATGGGGGGGGAGAGAGAGAGAGAGAAAAGTGGGGGAGGGACGGAGGGAGGGAAGAGGGAGGAATGGAGGAGGAGAGAGAAAGGCAAAGAGAAAGGCAGAGAGTGCACTGTGGTTGTTTTTCTGAGTAACACAGGATGATGCTTACCCGTGAACTCTCTCTGCCTTTCTGAGAGCAGTCTGTGAACGCTGGGGTCTGAGAAGGTAAGATTGGTGGGAAAGAGCAAGCACACCAGCCAGTGTCTGCTGATAGCCTTCCCTTCACTGCGGTGCCCTCAAGTTTTGAAGCTGGAGCCCCTCAACATCTTCTTCCTTGGGACATCCTCCCCACGAAGAGGGGGAGAATGTGCTCCCCACAAATAAGAGCTGTGGCTTTGAAGTGGTCCCTGGTGAAAGGAGGCAAGATTAGTGAAAAAAAAAAGGATTAACAAAGATAATAGGATGTGATGCCATCCTGTGGCAGATGGCCTGGGGTGTTCTGTGCACTATAGCCAGGCGCTCAAATCACCATCTACCACTATGTAACAGCTCATTCTAAAATTTAGCAGCTGAAAGCAACCATCATTTTGTGTCTCATGATTTTGTGGGTCAGCTGAGACCAAACTCAGCCTGGCTGGTCTTTTGAAGCACACTCACCAATTCAGATCACTTAGTTGTATTCAGCTTCTGGGTAGGCTGGTCCTGAGCTTGCGGCTTGACACCATTGTTGAGCCTTGACAGGGATGGCTGGAGGACGGGGCAGGAAGATGGCAAAGCAGAGATCACCATGTGATCTTCCCAACATGGTAGGATGGAGAAGTCAGACTCACCACATGGGACTTCTGGGATTTCCTGAAAGGATGTTCCAAGAGTTCCAGAAAGAAGCTGACAGTCCCCTGGCCCTGCCTTGGGCTCCCAGAGTATCACGCCGCTGCTCTAAGAAGAGGCCTGTTACAAGGGCATGGGACTTAGGTCCTGCCTCTCACTGAGAGGAGTGGGAAAGGGGTGTTGTGGCCATCTTTCCTCTACTTCACCTGCTTTATAGTGGCTCTTTAACACCATTTCCACCTCTCCATATTAGCCCATTTACATATTTGATTTTCTGCAGATTCTTAATCTCTCCACACCTGAATAGAATTCCTTGAGAGCAGGGAGTATTACTTTCTTCATTAAAGGACCTGCTAAGCACATAGAAACTGGTACTGAAACATTGTAAGTACCCAACTAATCATTGCTGAATGCCTTATCTTGCTTAATCCTCTTACTATTTTTTGAAAAACTTCTATTATCTCAATTTTACAGATGAGAAAATGAGGCAGAAAGAGGTTAATATACTCACCCAGTCACATAGTTATTGAGTGGCAGAGCTACTGTTTGAACCCAGGTCTTTCTGATGTATTTTCAAGGTCATGAACAAGTTTTTTTTACCAGCAAAAAATTCAATGCATAAGAGGGCCTGCTAAGAATGGTGTATGTGGCCTTTCCTAGGCTCTTAATCCAAAGCAGTGGTTGACCGTGGGGATAAAAGGTTCTGGCAATGGATTTATCTTACATTCTAGCTTTGCTTTCCACCCCTCCACCAAGGTCTGTTTTGAGAAAACACATGTGTAGTAGAAAATCTGAGGGGCAACAGTGTTGCCTCTGTGTTTGTGCTGCTGACCCTTGGTAGTCACTGCAGGACTTCAGGGCATGAGAATGCCTCTTCGCTGGACTGTGGGCTCAGCCAGGTTGAGCAGTGAGGAGCAGTGAGCCAGCCTTCGACAGCACTGTTGAATAATTCTGGGTAATCTCTTGGCTATATTTAGACATGATCCATGGTCTCTGTGTTTGCTTAGTAGATGACACACCGGAGGGGCAATGCCTCCGAAGCCACCCCACGCAGGCAGAGCATTGTGTCTATAACCATGCCTTTCCTGTCCCTTCTGTCTCTTCTCTATTCTGCATGTCAAGCTCCCTGGACACTTTTATTCTGTCATCCCTGCAAGCTCTTCAGCGGTATGACATCACATGACCTTGTCAAATCTGATGAAATCTTTCCTCTGTCTTTGGGTGCATGTGTTTTTCGTCAGGACGGGGGATTGGGATTCTAGCAGCTGTAGAAGTTCTCTGCAGACTGTCATCTGCTTCTCCTTTCCCCTTGCCCACTGTCTCCTTCACTCCAGTGCATCGCTACATAGAGAAATGGCCTGAAGGTTGAGGTTGGTGATCGGTGATGCTGGAGTTCCAGGAGCGGGGCTTGGTAGAGTAGACATGGATGACAACAGCTGGCAAAACACAAGCCGTGTTCGTTGTTTCTCAAAAGTGAGAAGTCAGAGAGAAAGGAGTATTCTGGCTCAACAGTTCAGAGATGGTGGTCATGGTTGTGGGACCATCTCTTTTCCACGGTGGGGGAGGGAGTGTGAGGCTGTTTGTTCACATGTCTGTAGAACAGGAAGCAAAGAGCTTGGACAGTCCAGGCTATCACCCATAAGGCCTGTCATCCAGTGACTCAACTTCCTCCTAGTAGTTTCCATAACTTCCCCCCAGAGTACCATCAAGTGTTCAAACATCTAGGCCATCACACAAGCCATGACTCACGGGGGAGTGGGGTGAGACTGTGCTGTGGGTGGTGGTAAGCTATTCTGAGGCAGAGGTGGGCAAAATTCACAAAACCAAGGATGGGGAACAGAATTAGGTTTGACTAGGAGATTAGAACATGTTTGGCAGAGCTGAGGTCTTGGGGAAGGGCTCATTCATTACAGACCCCTTCTTTCAGTGAGTATTTACTGAATATCTATTGAATGTACCCAACTCTGCACCAGGCACTGAGAATGAAGAGTGAGGCCACCAGCAAACAGCCATGATTTCCCAGTGTGTGGGAACCAGAGTTAACCAGCTGGCAAGCACGCAATCACAGTGTGCTGTGACAAGAGGAGGGCTTGAGAGGTGTATGACTTGGGAAGGGGGACTTCTGATAGGGGTGAAATAAGGCTGAGTCAGGGGCAGAGCTCCAAGCAGACAGAGGGGTGTTTAGGAAGGCCAAGAGGGCAGAGAGAGTTGTTACGTTTAAAGGACTGGGTGGAGGCTCTTAACCCAATGATCTCTCAGCAGGATCCTGCGTACCCAGCAGAAACTGTTGCAACTCCCATCTCACAACTTCTCAAATGTGCTGTGTGGCTTCTGACTCTGGGGAGAGGACACTGCCACACTTACTTAATGCCATGCTTCTGGAAGCTTCTTCCAGGAAGACTGTCTGGATTCTTCTACTGGAGCCAGCCATGCCAAGATGCTATGCACACAGCACCAGTAACCATCATTTGTGTGTGACATGACTGCTTTCATGACCACAGGGCTCTGTCATTAAAGATAGGCTTGTTTTTCCTTCATCTTTATAGTCCCAATGCCCAGAATAGGGCCAGGCACATCCTACAGTGAAATAAGAAGTTATGACCAGTGGCTGGAAATATGGCTTCAGTAGTTCGGAGTACTTACTTCTCTGGCAGAGGACTCAGATTTGGCTCCCAGGACTCACACTGGGCAGCTAACAGTCTTCTGTAACTCCAACTCCAATGGGATCAGATGCCTCTGGCCTTGGCAGGTACCTATACTGTGTACATATTACCACATAATGTATATGCATACACATAATTTAAAATAAAAGTAAATCTTTAAAAGTTGTTATGATAAAAGGAGTTTCAGAATCCATTGCTTCGTTTGGTAGCTTAGTACCTTGTAGGACTTGAGAATTTAGACAGGCCACAGTGAGAATGGCTTGTGTCTGCTGTATGGTGGTCCTTAGCTTGGAAGAATTCATGTCTAGGTGAGCCAAAAGCTTGTGTCTGGAACCAT
This sequence comes from Peromyscus aztecus, assembly GCA_902168405.1. Taxonomy (NCBI): domain Eukaryota; kingdom Metazoa; phylum Chordata; class Mammalia; order Rodentia; family Cricetidae; genus Peromyscus; species Peromyscus aztecus. The sequence continues at coordinate 28,315 of CABHPQ010160256.1, read as the reverse complement.
CTGAAGCTGTTGATTCCAGCTCTTGGTTGGGATCTCAGCTAAAGTCACCAACCGCAATGTCTACATGTGGCCTGTCCTTGTAGCTTGGGCTTCCTCATAAGACAGTGGCTTCACATAACTCAAGGTTCCAAAGTTAAGGGTCCTCACAGGACCTTTAATCATAAAAGTTGTGTGGGCTTTTCTCAGTGTGTCCTGAGAATTGCCCTACGTGACCACTACTAGACGCTTTGAGATCTAATTGAGCCTCCGCTCAATCCAGATATAAATAACACTTATCCAAGAAGGAGTAGGGTTTCCACGGGTCTGGCATCCCTGGTGATTAGTTGTAATAGATTGGTTCTGGGTTCTGCCGTACCCATCCTTTGTTCTGTGGATGCTGCTGTGATCCTTTCCTGGAGGAGTGCTTACAGCATCGGGCCGGCAGGAGGAAAGGAGGCTCAGACATCTGTACAATAGACTTATAGATGTAGAGGACAAGGGAATCTTCCAGGGCACCATCGTCCTCAAGGGGGAGAAGCAGTTTGGGGTCCGGGTACGTTACGGAGGGAGGAAGCCTCCTAATGTGATGAAATTTTACAAACAGAAAAGACAGTGCTGAGAAGTCAGCTCATTTTCCATTATCTGGGGGGGGGTGGGGAGTTAGAGTTGAGTCCACTCCTGCAGCTGACAGGGCCCTGGGGACTGGAGCCTATGTGTTTTCTGAACAGTTGAGTTGGAGAAGGAGAGGGGCCTCTGTGCCTGGAGTTCAGGCAAAGCCACTCACATCCTGGCCTTGAACAGCAGCAGTGACCTCATTGTGTCTGAGTCAATCAGAGAGAGGCAGCATCTGGCCATGGAGTGTGGAGAGGTCAGCCACACTGTTCCACATCAACCCTACATCATGGCTAGAGATTCTGAGGTGTCAGTCCAAGGGAAGGTCTGGGCTTTCTCTAGAGTAAATGTTTATAGTTGTGCTGGGGAAGCTCAAAGTCTACCCTTATCTGCAGTCTTCTGTCATTAAGGCTCCTATCAACTCACCTTTCTTTTATTGATGTAAAATTTATGTAACATAAAACTCACTCTCAGCTATAACGACTATCTAATTTTACATAGGAGCACTGTTACAATTATTATCCCTCACCAAGCCCTAAGCCAGCACTGATCTGCAACCTCTGCCTTAGCCTGTTCTGGATGTTTCCTGTAGGTGGAGTCATATAATTTACACAAGCCACTTTCCATAGAGCTATGAGAGAAGATGGGAAGGTGATCTGCTGTTACATGCTCAACATGCCAGGGTCAACCCTTGAGCAGTGGGAGCCTGGGCCAGGGATGGCTTTCCATCTTCCTTATTTCACACAAGTCCTCTGACAGTCCCTTGGGAAAAGAGCTAGCTGCTCCCAGAAGTGGCCAGCCCATAATTCATCATCCTTGGATTTTCTTTCTTCCCTCTTAGCCCCACCAACCCTGTTCTGTGAGAACCTTCTTCTAGCCCCAAATAAAAGCAAGCAACTTAACATGACTGACTGCAAATAAAGCCTCCCTCTTCAGACTGTCTGCCAGGAAAACATTTGGGAAGGGCTCTGTGGCCTTTGCAGGTTGATGGCTGGGGCAGGTTTGGCCTGGGAGAGGGGCAAAAGGCCTTAAGATCTGGATTTTTGCTTCAAACTTAGCTCTGCCTTTCAGTGCCCTTCCTAAACACTATTCTCTTTGTGCCTTGGTCTGCTCATTAATAGACTGGGGATAATGCCAGGACCCACTTACAAGGACACTGGAAAGTTTAGTGGTTACATGGCAGTGCTGGATTGAGGACCAGGATGGAGTCAGTGTCATGTGATCATAATGAATGAACCTTTCCCCTCAAAAGTTTCACCAAAGGGTTTCTGGTTACTTTCATAATAGCCTTCTTCATTCTTAACACCCCAGATGCATGCTATCAATTTGGCAGCTGTTCTAGCTCCATGGGACTCATTTTAATAAATATTTTTGCTAATGCAATATATTTTGATCATATTCATCCCAATTCTTTTCTCTAACTCTTCCAAGATGTACCCCTACCTCTCCACTGGAAAGTATCCTGCAGCCTGCTGGGAAAAAAGAAAGTTATCCACAGTCTTACCCAGCTGTGAACCCTGTGAACTACAATAAGGACCATAGTAGCAAGATAAAACTATGGATGTAATAGTGGCAGGTCAGTTATGGGGTAAGTAACTGCTTTCTAAAGCCAGTGGCTTTAAGGCCTGCTCCACAGGAGGAGACACACGCTGGATACTGGAAAGCTGGCAAAGAATAAGTATCAGTGGAGTGCTCATCCACAAATGGGACATCTATCATGCCCCCAAGGCACAAGACCTGTATAAGGTCAAGCCAGTCAACATAGAGAGGGATGCAATTGACCAGCTCCCACCCCAACTGAGGAACTACTGACAGTTGATGGCTTCGGGGGAGGAGTGGTTAGTTTTCTTTAAGGATGTGGACTATGGTCAGCCAACCACACTCTGTAGTATATGGACAACACAAATTGGAGTCAATGGGTTTTTAACAACAACAAAAGAGGATAAGAAGCTTCTTGTACAGGCAACCACAGCTGTTATTACTTCATGGTTTTAGTGGTCCTGTTGTGACCAGAAGACACTGTTTTGCTCTGGTCCTTCCCAACCTTTGGCTTTTACAATCATTCTGCCTCCCCTTCTCTAAAGGTGTCTGAGCCTTGGGGGCATGACAGATGTCCCATTTGTGGCTGAGCACCCCACGGACACTTATTCTCTATACTTTGACCAGTTGTGAGTTTCTGCATTAACCATTATCCACTGCATAAAGAGACTTCTCTGATAATGTCTGAAAGTGGTATTAATCTACCATAGAGATATAAATTCAGAGGGCAGTTAGATACTATCTTCATTAAGCAAGATAATAGTGGTAGGTTCACCCCTGGGTCCTGTGACTCTCCAACTACAGGCTCTTTGCCAGATTTCCAGTACCAGGCATGTGTTTTCTCCTGTGTAGCAGGTCTTAAAGCCATTGGCTTTAGAAAGCAGTTATTTACCTGTCCCACCACTATTACATCCATGGTTATATCTTGCCGTTATGGTCATTATTATAGTTCACAGGGTTCGTGACTGGGTAAGACCGTGGATGACTTTCTTTTAGTTCCAGCAGGCTGCAGGACACTTTTCAGCACTATGAATGCTAGACAGCATGGAGAAAGCTTCTTGGTCAGTACTGATTTGATTTTTCCCATGACCAATTTATGCAGTGTCTTTAACAATAGAGTTTTATTATCAAATTTTGGTGGACAACCAAGAGCAATGGCAGCAGCCTTATTTTTGGGGGCGTTTCAAGGACACCTCTGACCAATGACTCTAGGTGAGGTATCCTACATCTGCACTAGGCTTTTTATTTGGTAGCCTACAGCTTTTGGGATGAGCAGAACCCTCCATGTATAGTAGCTCCAAGTAAAGCATTTAATAAGAACACCTACACACACACTGTATAAAGCAATAGGTTTCCATAGGCCCTTTCAAACATCCTTAGTGTTAGTTATTCCTTCTCCAATTTCCTCTTCTGCCATACCCTCCCACTTGTGACTCTTAAAGATCAAATACTAAATAATATAAAATAAAAATTCATTTCCTCAGCAGCCCTGTCACATCTCAGGTGCTCAAAGGTCCCCAGGGAACTTGTGACTCCAACACAATGGTACTGAAGACAGAGGACATTGCTAAGATCATCAAATTCTGGGAGATGGCACTGCTCCTGCTGCTCTGAGATGCCCCTTGCTCTTTAAATATGTGTTACCCTTTCCCATCGATGCCTTTGTTCATCATCTTCCTCATGTCTGAATTCATCATTCACTGGTGGCTTCCATTCTTCAAACCTTAACCATTCCTTTGGAAGGGAAGGTACCATCCCAGGCTCTAATCTTCCTCCTCCTGCTTCCTGTGCCTCACACTATTAGTGAGTCTGTCTATAGTCTCTGCTCTACTCTGGGGGTCTGGCTGCACTTGACTCTTTATATTTGCCTGGGTTTGAATTCACTCTACTTGGATTTACTCTGCATGGCTGTTAGGCAATAGGAGCTGCCTTGGGGTAGTTCTTCTCATGGTGATGGCTGTGAACAAACACATGTCTCTACTTTAACCCACTGACCACAGCAAGGCACCTGGTGGACGCCCAAATCCAGAGGTAGAGAGGAATCATCTCTACATTAGTGTGAGAGACCAGAATTTAGTAAGGCTAGGGATGGGTGCAAGGAAGGATGGTCTTGAAGCCAGTAACTGGATCCACCCCTGATAAGGAAGTTTACAGTTCTGCTCTCAGCCACCTTTTCTTTTATTCCCTGGTGGTAAGGCTTCAAGTCCTCTGGTTTTGCCACAGTTAGCTGTGTTCCACGAGGGACTCTTCACAGCTTCCTCTGTACTCACTACTTTCTGTGAATACCACCAACCCCAGTCCAGTTTTGAGGAAGATACTACCTGAAGTCTCAGTAGTATAGCCAGAAGCATGCTTCTTCAGATCAGTGAATCTTTAATGACAGTGTTTGGGGCAGTGTGAGAGCTACATTTGGAGTTCATTTATTCTTATTAATATGCACAAACAGAAGCTGGCTAATAATGTTTCCTGTGTGAGTCATGGAATACACCTGCTTAGAAGGAGCCTTCCTAGATCTAGAAGTCAGGAGGCATGGGATAAAGGCATGCCCTTTCATGGGTCCCTTTGCAGAAGTTCTCCCTGTGTCTGGGCCTCTCAGTGTTCTCATATTCAGTAGATAACCAGGTTTATGGTTTCTGTGACCCTGGCTGGCTCTGAGACATTATGGTCCCAAATCATCACTGTCCCTGCTCAAAGTAGCAGTTGGTCTTGCTTTCTGGTCTCTATCTCTATCTCTAAAACCCTTCCAACCTCTAACCCTTGTTATCTGCCAGCAGAATTGATGTAAAGGTTCTGAGGAAGAAGTCTGACTTTAGAGGTGTGCCTACTTCTTCTAGAAGGTATATCCATGGAAACCTGCATACAGACTCAGGTGTGGAATCCTAGAACATCAATACCATGTTGTAAATACAAGTCAAACTCAATCAGATATCAGGGATATTGCCAGAACAAATTTAGGATTACCTCAAAGGTACAGGGCTTTGGCAATTTTAAAGGCTCTGATATTGTCTCCTGGGGCCCATGCCCAACTCATCTACACCCACATGAGTATCAGAACAATGTGGACTTTAATTTTCTGCAGAGAAACAATGTGTTTTTCTCCCCCAGGAACCAAATTGACTAGCATTTACCCAGAATGATTTGCTGCAGTTTTAGCAGCTCCTGTTTGAAGATAAGGATGTTTCTGAAAGAGGCCCAGAAATAGCTGGAGAAAACAATCTGTTTGGTTGCTTGCCTGCAACAACAATGGAAGCAGGTGGAGTGATTCATAGCTCGCAGGGAGACTGCTCCCTGTGGGATCCTGCCTGGGCAGCTCTACTCTGAAAGCGTTTTCCAGGTCAGGGTATCTGAAAAAAAAAAAAAAGGTTGGGAACTAGATGGGGGGATAGTTGGAAAGGGAGGTTGTGAAACATGGTTGGGGGTAGTGAGGGCTGCAGGTATACTGGCCAGGCAGATGGGCAACAGGGTGGTTGATGGTTTTCAGACACACACTAGAGGGAGAAGAAGATCTACCCTGAAGTAAGTATCTCCCAGAGCTAGAGTTCTTGCAAATGAGTCAGTCTATAGGCTGTTACTGGGGTCTGCTTTTTTAGATTCTGTGCCTGATGTACTTACTGTGGATCAAGTGCAATGTGAGACTCTAGGCATCTGGAATGAATATGCTGTCCTGGTTGATTTCTGTTGTTGTTGTTAACCTGATATAAGCTACAGTTATTTGGAAAGAGGAATCTCAATTCGGGAAATGCCTCCATCAGATTGCCTGTAGGCAAGTCTGTGTATTTTCTTGATTAATGATTGATGTGCGATGGCCCAGCTCACTGTGTATGGTGCTAATCTGGGGCAGGTAGTCTTGGGTTGTACTGAGAAAGTGATGAGGAGCAAGTCAGTAAGCAGCATACTTTAATTGTTTCTGCTTCAGTCCCTGCATCTAGGTTTCCACCCTGACTTTTTTGATGATGGACTGTGATATGGAAATGTAGGCAAAATAGACCCTTTCCTCTTGTCTTAAGTTAGGGTTTTTATTGCTTTGAAGAGACACCATGATCACAGCAGCTCTTATAAAGGAAAACATTTAATTGAGACTGGCTTAGAGTTTCAGAGGTTTAGTCCATTTTATCATCGTGGTGGGAAGCATGGCAGCATACAGGTAGACATGGTGCTGGAGGAGGAGCTGAGAGCTCTACATCTTGATCCTCAGGCAGTAGAAGGAGACTACCACATTAGGCCTAGCTTGAGCATATAAGACCTCAAAGCCCACCTCCATAGTGACACACTTCCTCCAACAAGGCCACACCTGCTCTAATGAGGCCCTACCTCCCAATAGTTCCATTTCCTATGGGCTAAGCAGTCAAACACATGAGTCTGTGGGGGCCATTCCTATTTGAACTACCACACCTCTCCAGGCTGATTTTTGTCCTGGTGTTTCATCACAGCAATAGAAACCTAAATGAGACAATGCCCTTGAAGCACTAAGGTCATTGATCCTAATTCTTTCTGATATGATTTATGACACAGTGACAGAGGTTTTACACCGTGCTGGTGTCTGCTCTTCTTTCCTCACTAAGCCTCAGCAGGTAAGCCTTACAGTTCTTATTTTGCAGAGAAAGAGTGTCAAAAAGTGTCCTTTAGGTTATAGCCAGTTAAGAGAGGTTCTAGAAAATCATCCTTGAGGCCTGCACCATCTATCAGTGAGCACACGAGCAATTGTTAAGGGTTTAGGAACCACATGTGGACTTTTAAGTTTTGCAGAGAGACTATGTGTTTTTCTCCCCCAGGAGGAACATTGACCAGCCACATTCCCCTCCTCTGACGACAGAAAGACCACTGCACACCTTGGTTCTGGGCTAGTCAAGTGTGCGAGCCTACTATAGCTGGGAAAGGTAGTATCTGCCAAACTCACTGCAAAAGTAGTTGGAAAGATTCAGGGATATTGATAATAGTATACTACATTGAAACACAGTGATTTTCTTCAAGTCTTTACTCTTTGTAACTTCGAAAAGAATACAAGGTGAAACAAAATAAAAGAGTGAGTTCTTGGATTAGCTGCCGCACATATGCCACTACTTACAGAGTGGCACAAGGGAGATTTGTTCTGGCCTGTGTCTCCTGGAATGGCTGGCCTGGAAGTCTCTGTTGGTGCCACGGTTACATGCTGGCAGCAGCTGTTTGAACTTCTGGGTGCCTTGCTGATAAATTGGGAAGACAAGACAGCCTGAGGGTTACCTAGCTCCTGAAGCTTTGCTAGATCAGTAAAGACCAGAACACTGGCTCTGTGTGCAGAATGCTGCTGCTCTCTCTAGAAGCAAGCTCATGGTGCTTTCCACCAGTATCATCCAGTGCTCAGCATCCTGCAGAGGACGGAGTCCAGGCAAGGGACTCCTGTGGGAGGGAGGCCATCGGGGGAGGACTGCAGATAGTTCTGGACATATCTTGGCTCTAACTGGCATCACTGAAAATGTCCACACGAGTGCCCTGATCCAGAGGTTCCAGTGAACTTAGTCTTGGGGTGACCTGGGCATAAGGAAGGTTTTACAGCTTTTCACATGATTGTATTTGTGATCGTATTCAGGGACACTGCAAAGTTATAACTCCCCTCAATGTACAGGATAGTTTCAGGCTTGAGTCTTTAGCCAGATTATTGTTGGGAAGAAGATCGGCATGTCTAACCTCAGGCGCCCCCCAGGAATGGGAATCTGCCCGCTGTTTATCCACCAGGGAACTCACATCTAGAATATATGAAGAACTGAAAACTGAAACACTAGAAGCACAAGAAACCCAATCAACAGAGGGGAAGTGAACTGAATAGACAAAAGAAGAAACAGAAATGACAAAAAAACCCCACAAAAATGTTCAGCATTCTTAGTCTTTAGGGAAATGAAAACTATACAAGTGGCTACCATAAGTGAACCAAAATCATGCTGGCCAGAGTGGGGTAGAAAGACCATCTCCATGGCTGATGGCAGTGTTTATTAGTACAGCCTCCATGGAAAGTGGTATGGAGGCCCTTCAGACAAATTAAAAATAGAAATACTGTATGACCCAGCCGCACCAGTCCTGGGAATATACACAAAGAGAAAAAACAGCATAAAATAAAGATATTTGCACATCCAATTTAAGGTGGCAATATTCACAACTTCTGTGCTACAGCATCAGCCTCATTGCCCATCAGTGAATGACTGGATAAAAAAAAAAGAAATGCAATGTATATACACCATTGAGTATATAGTATTCAGCCATAAAGAATAAAATCATGTCAATTTCATGACACAGAACACAAATGTCACTTCAGCAGCTACATGAATGAGGCTGTTGATTTCACTGACAATGCCATTTTATCCACAGAACAAATTTTACTTAAATTAACAGTAGTAAAACTTCAATTTCAAACATAAAAATATGTAACAACAAAGGAAAAAGCAAGAAGTATCTTGCTAGCAAACAGATGAGCAAGTTCTCTGGCACTCAGACACTGGCTGAGGCACAGGGAAGCCATGTTTCTGTTAAGATACAAAGTGCGGTTTAGGCTTTATTTCTGTTTAATAAGGCCTTCTACCATTGATTAAATGAAGGAATTTTTTGAAGAGATTTATATTCTATAAATAAACATTGGTTGTAACAATAAACTTGAGTTCTAACTATAAAAAAGAAGTAAAGTCATGTCATTGGAAGGAAAATAGATAGAGCCATCACATCAATTGAAATAAGTCAGATTCAGAAAAACAAGTACACACATTTCTCTCTCACATGTAGAATCTGGGAGAGAGAAACATGCAAGCAGGAAGGAAAAGTTCTAGGTCAAAGGGACTGAGGAGGATCAACAAGAGATGGCAGAGGGGTTGATATGACCTAAGTACATGATCTGCATGTGTGAAATAGCCCAACAAAATGTTCCTATTGTTAACATACACCAGTAAACCTAATAAAGAGAAAGAAGATGCTTAGCCTCAGCAAATTGCTTATTTCCCTGGGAACTCTCAACACACACACACACACACACACACACACACACACACACACACACACACACCATGTCCCAGTGATTTATATATGTATATAAATATTTATGCATACACACAGACACATACCTATCTATCTATCTATCTATCTATCTATCTATCTATCTATCTATCTATCTATCAGAAACTCAGTAGACTTTCAGAGTTTTTTTGCATTTAAGAAAGGATACCATAACCCCCAGGACAGCCTTGGCTTTGAATGATCTTTGTCTATGCCCCCTACTCAGGTGCTGCAGAACTCACATACCACCAGACCAGAGCACACAGGTCACTGGAGGATGCTGTTTGGGTACAGGCTCAACCTTGTGTGCTCTGGAGTGGCACCGGAATTGCATTTCTCACGTATTCCCATGGACCTGCTGGTCTCCACCTTAACACGAAGAGCACAAATGTAGCCTGTGTTTACAGCCTATGACTACCTGGCTTGGCCTACAAGCACAGTGGTTCCCTTCCCGGTTTGGAGTCCAGGGCTTCTGGGTATGATTACCCACAATTTCCCCCCTGGTCCTGCCTATTATCTCCTTAAATCAATGGGTCACATTCGAATTCCTGAAGTGCTCCGATTCCGAGATGAACACCGTACAGAGATGTCTCTGATTGTCTCGGACCAGCCTGGGTGCTGGGGATCTTTACAGCCCAGTTGCTCTACTTGTCCCTCGTTCAGCAGCAGCCTTGGGGTTCAGAGTTCAACAGAGTCAGGGACTCTCGTGGGGAGTCCAGAAATCGGTGTACCAAGTGCCGCAGGTGATTCTGACATGACTCCGACAGCCACTTGTATAAGAGGGAGGAGGGGTGGCTTGGCCCTTGTTGGTCACCTCTTGACCACGGCTGAGCCAGTGGAGGGGTGAGAATGGCTGTCATTTCTCAGGTGTCCCTAAGTAATAGCTGGTGTATCTGAGGAGGCCCCACAAAGCAGAAGTCCGCAGTGCCTCAGAATCTGGGAGCTCCCACACTTTAGGGCCGGCTGCTCTGGTGGGGCTACATTCCAGCCCCCCAATGTACCCACTGGCCATTTAAAATCGCGGATGCACACTTTTTTCCATTGTGTGGTGTGGTGCAGACTTCCCCTCAGGGTCCCTTTGGGTGCCAGGAGCCATGTCACGTGGCTTATCTAGGACTGTCTGGGACCCACTTCCCTGGGACAGATCTCTTATCACTGTCTCCCCATCTCCTAATTGCAGTCTAATTGTGTAGAAGTTGGAAGGGACTTGAATTTCCTCTACTGTCACAGTGACTCCCCCAGGGTATATGCAGTATTCACAATTCCCTTTCCTCCTGATAGGGTATGGCCAGAGACAGCAAGCCAGACACCCAGAATCATACAGCATGTCCATAACTGACTCAAGTCTCAAAAACATATCTCTGGTCCCAGTGGGTTGATTGTACTACATTACATTTCAGGGGAGGCTTCTTAGCTTGTCTCTCGTGATCCATTAGGCTGCTACCTTCAGGATTTAGTCTGGATTCCAGGCTAAAGAGTGATCACTGCTCGGGCTATCTACTATTTAAGACCTGCGAAGTGAAGTTTGTAAATGTGTCTTGAGATGCTGAGGCCACGGGATCCAGCAGCATCCCCTGTGATGGGCAGGCTCCTAGCTGTGGCTGGCATATTGTTTCCTCCTCAGGTCTAGTAAGAAGCAACCCCAGGCAGATGGCCAGCTTCCCAGTCACCTCTAGAGAAAGACTGCTTACTTGCGTAATCATTATCTTCAGACTGTACTGGGGACACAGCTCTGAGAAGGAGGGAAATGTTTTTCCAGGATAACACCTGTCAGGGATGGACTTGGATAGAGGGGTGTGTTGATCTTTTCAAAGTCACTGAAGGCCTTGGCCAGTTGCCTGGGGGTTCTGTGTTGTCTCAATGGAAGCAAAATGGCTGTGTTTTTTTTCTGTACTTTCACCTTATCTAGGTTGGTAGCAGTAGACTGGGGCAGAGAGCAGCATACAGCAGAAGCTTCTAGATGCTCCAAGGCCACAGGGCAATGCATGCCTTGACCTGAGGGGGATCTGGACTGGCACCTGGTAGGCACCATAGGCACACACTGGTGATTCCGGTCTGCTAAGGTTAGGGATTGGCTGAGGGACTGTGTTGTGGTTGCAGACCTAGCACAGCCATTAAGAACAAGGCAGGAACATGTCCAGACTCCAGTCTTACTACATATGAGCTGTGGGAAGTTGGGAAGCTATATAGTTGCTTGATTACTGTTTCCTCAATAGTAAAATGGAAATACTAATACTTTGTTGTGATGAGTAAATTAACTACTGGATACAAAATCTTTAGCTCAGTGGTTGGCAAAGAGCTTAGCAATGAGCATTTTGCTTCTAGATAAGGGTGTGGTTTGCTGTGAACCTTCCCTAAAGAAAGACTGCCAAGTGACATGACAGGTGTCGACTTTTGGGGTGGGCTGCTCATAACAAACCCCCTAGTATATACTCAGCTTTTGGGGAGGAAGTGTGGTGGCAGAAAGAATCATAGGAATTAATGTTCAGATCTGAGTTTTTAATCAAACTTTTGAAGCCTATGAGAAACATGGGGACCCAAGGGCAGGTAAGAATCAGCCCTGCAAGAGAAATCTATTTAATGCTGCAGGCTCTTGAGGATTTTCTGAGTGGAGGTCACTAGTGTTCTTTCTAATTGTGTCCAATTTCTCTGCGCACAAAATCCTGAAAATGTTTCATGTCATGGCTCTGCCGAGCAAAATCAGGAGATTAAATAGCCCTCAAGGAAGTCATACTGGATAACTTCTCAAATCATTGTCTTTTGTTTATTTGCTTCTCGGCTATTAATAATATTCAGTGTAGGTCCTTGTGGGAGGACTCGCCATGCTAGACACAGTGTGAAGATGCTGCATCCTCCCTAGTCCTTCTCTGTTGGAGAACATGGTTCATAAGATGCAGGATCCCAATGACAATTAAGGGGGTTATGGGTGATTGGAACTAGAATGCCTATGGCTTCTAACAGAAAGCTGTTTCTACTGGGATGCCACTTTCTAGCTCAAGGACCCACATTCTGTGCCTCCAGATGACTCTCTGATGACTCAGGTCCTCCTCTGAATGCAGAACTCTTCATGGCTATATTCTCAGCTCTGAATATCACCTCAGTAATAAAATATTACTTGACATTCATTTCTTATGTACATGCTATGTGTATAAATAAGTTTAGGGATATGTGTGCATATGCACACATGTGTGTGTATACACATGCACACTTAACCTCTGTTCCCAGAACACATCACCAATGCTTCCACTTAGTAATAATTTACTTCCCCTTTATTAAGATATTTGAGTGTTTCCCTTCCCTCCCTCGTCGTCTGCTTGATAATAAGGTCATGGTATTTATAAACCTTGCAGTGCCAAGAGTACCCCACAAATGCTGGTTAGATACATGACATTTGTCTTTAGACCCTTGACGCCTATAAACAATGATTAGGGACCCTAAATGATTACTGAGCTCTTATGCATATTTGTGGAGGACACAGAGATACAGCCCAGGCCTTGGCTCTCAATATGGAGAGTGTGATCAGCAGGTGGCCATAAGCTCTTGTCCTGTCAGAGACTCACCTTTCTGAGCATGACCTGTGTCAACCAGCCATGGGACAGCTCTGCAAGCAACATTTATTCCAGAACTCCCTGCCAGATTCTCAGGCTTTGCTGGATCTGCCTTGGGGTTTGACTTTTTGGGTCCAATCCTACATCTTTGCCTTTCCTTTTATGGAATTAGTCTCCAGGAAGAATACAGCTTTCCAAATTCCATGGCGCCGACTATCTCCTCTGCAAAGTTAAGCCTATGAAGTTTTCAGTAGAAGGAAGGCTGAAGAAAACTAACTACCAATCCATGTTTGAGAAAATATTGTCAGGAAATATGTGGCTTATAGGTAAGTAATAGTGGTTCTGAGCTAAGGGTGTAGCCACCAAGAGAAATCCCCATTCAGCTCTTTTTTTTCCCTATCCGAAAGAAAAGGAAAGCCTGATAAAACTAGTCAGCAAGTCTCCTTTCTGGAAACTCTCTCTCTTTCCTCTCTTTCTTCAGGGATTATCTCTTCCTGATACTCCCCCATGTATCAGTAAGCTATTGGAGAGTAACAAGTCCTACCAAGCTCAGCCTTCTGGTTATAAGCCTTTGGGCCTCATGTATTTATCTGTCTTCTTCAGATTGGATAGGCAGTGTGTATGACCCTAGCTGAGTATTTTCACTTGCTTGGTGGGAGGTCTTGAGTATAAAAATCTCCTCAGCAGGCACAAGGGCTGAATGTCTGATCCTTAGCTATTGGAACTACTTTGGGAAGTTCTGGAAACTTTAGGAGGTGGGACCTGGTTGGAGGAAGTGTGTCATTAGGGGTATGCTTTGAGGATTACTCCTGGTTTCCAGGACCTTCTTAGCTTTTTGGTTCTTGTTCGCCACAAGGTAAAGATCCTCCTCTACCACACACTCTCGCTGTCATGGCGTCCTACCCCAGTAGCCAAGCAACCATAAACCAAACACTCCAAAACTATGGGAGAAGATGGGGCTTTTGAGTGGCATCCTCCAACTCTCCAAGACTCTTTTCCTTCTTAGTTTTTTGTTTCTCATTCTTTCCTTCTTTGTATTTGATTTTTGAAATACAATTTTTATTGGTCTGCTTTCAAGGTCATTAACTCTTTTGCCATCTTTGTTTGACATATAGCCCATGCAGTGAGGTTTTTAAAATTGGCTATTTTATTTTTCAGTTATAAAATTCGCTTCTAGTTCTTCTGTTTATTTGCTGATTTCCCACCTTCCCTTTCACTTCAGCAGTGTTCAGTCTTGTTTTGAAGAGTTGTAAATGACTACCAAGTTTTTGTCAGATTCGACCATCATCTTTGTTTTCTTACTATTATTGTTGGATGTTGCCATTAAGAACTAAGTTTCACCAGGTGTGGTGGCACAAGCCTCTAAGCCCAGCACTTGGGAGGCAGAGGCAAATGGATCTCTGTGAGTTTGAGGCCAGCCTGGTCTACATAGAGAGTTCCAGGACGTCCAAGGCTACATAGAGAGACACCCCCCCCATTGTAATTTTCTTGATTTTTCATACGCTAAGAAATTTTGAATTAAACTTTGGAAACTTGGAATATTTGTATTGTGAAACTCTGGATTTAGTTTTATTTTCCCCATGAAAATATGAAATAGAAGCAGGGGGAATACGTCTTAACTTATTGTATGAAATCACTATTGCCTTGACATCAACATCACAAAAAAATAATTCAATAAAGAAAATGACAGATCAATATCCATTGTAGATATACATGCAGAGATACCCGGCCCAATATTATCAAATAGAATTAAGCAGCACTTAATACAAAGCATATTCCTCAACAGAGCTTTGGTTCTGGGATTCGAGGCTGATTTCACATTTGAGAAGTAACTTAACCCACCCATATTAATGGGCTGACAAGGGAAACAATAAGAACCATTGAAGACAAAGCATCTGGTAAGAGTCAGCACTTCCGGTGAAGACTGAGAAAAATGAGAACAGTGCAGAGCTTCCTAAAATCCATATACAAAGCCCGCAGTTAGCAGGGTAGAGCTCGCCCGAGGAAGACTGGATGTTTCCACGCAGGTTCTAGGCACAAGGCAAGGGCACTCTTGTACCCCGACTCCTACTCAGCATTACAGGAAATCCCAGTGAGCCCCAAGGCAAGAACAGGAAACCCAAAGCAAAGACCAGAAGAAAGAAGAGGCTCTCTTATCCAAAGACTACACGGGTACCTTATATCTTTTTAAAAGGTATTTGGTGCTGCTGTGCACAAGTCAGGTTTCATTATGGTACTCTTCAAATGAACTTTGTTCATGTTTCTTTTACTCCCCTCCTCCTGCTCTCCACGTGAGACTTTCCTTTGTGTTCTCACATCACCTGTGCCATTTGCTCCCACCCACTTCTCAACACCCCTTGTTTTTCTCTTTGGTCTTCTCTCTAATTTCCTAACTGATCCCCACATTCATAACCTATTCTTTAAGAACGTGCAAATGTTAAAAATTAGGGTCTGGAGCGCACACCTTTAATCCTAATACTGTGGAGGCAGAGGCAGGTGGAGCTCTGTGAGTTCAAGGCCAGCCTGAACTCACAGAGCTAGTTCCAGGACAGCCAAGGCTACACAGAGAAGCCCTGTCTCGAAAAACCAAAAATAGATAAAAATTAGGATCTGCGTATGAGATAGAACAAATAGTTTTATTTTTGTAAGATTTGGTCATCTCAAGATAACGGTTTCTAGACCTATCCACTTTCCTGCAAAATTCGTAATTTCATTTTCCTGTATAACTATATGTGTTCCCCATTTTTATTATCCAGAATTATTGATGAATAGTGCAACAACAGACATGGATATGCAAGGGTCTCTATGATAAGGTACAGAGTCCTTTGGGCATGTGCTCAACACTACTCTAGCTGGGTCACCTGGTAGCTCTATCTTCTGATTTTCTACGGACCCTGGATACTTATTTCCATAACGGCTGTGCTGGTTTATAGTAAACAAGGGCATCACATCCTTGTCAGCGTTTTTTTGTTTTGTCATTTCCTTTCTTTTTACTTTTAATGTTTTAAAATAATGGTTTTATTTGTTCTTTGATAATTTCATACAATATATTTTGGCTATACTCATTCCCTCCCCCCCAGACACCTCCAGATCCTTGTCCACCTCCATCATTTGTTTTATTGATAATAGTTGTTTTTAACGTGGGTGAGATAAAATCTTCAAGTAGTTTCAATTTTCGTTTCCCGTATGGTGAAGGATGCTGAGCACTTACAAGAATATTGGCCATTTGCATTTCTTCTTTTGAGAACCGTCTGCTCATTTCCTTAGCCCATTTATTGATTGGCAGTTTTTGGCTTTGTGTTTAATTTTTGTAGTTCTTCAAATATTCCAGACATCAACCCCCGACTGAGGTTTTCTTTCATCCCAATGGCTACTGCTCTTTCTGCCCACACTTTTCCTTTGCTGTGTAGAAGAAGCTGCTGAATTTCATGGAGTTCCATTTGCTGATTCCTACAGCTGTTTCCTTTGCTACTGAAATTGTGTTCTAAAAATTACTACCTAAACCTGGAACCTGATTGTATTTTCATGTTTCTTCCAGCAATTTCAGCATATTAGGTTTTAAGTTCAGGTCATTTGGATTTAGCTTCATTGTGTACATAGTGCTTAATATTTATTGTACTAGGAAATCAATCATCTGAGGCTACAAGATCTATCTCTAGATCTCAATGTCTATTACATGTTAAGATTTTTGAAGAGTTGTGTCTGTCCCATGTTTAGCTTTCCATCCATCAGGCATCTGATTAGTAGTCCATCCCTTAGTTCAGTTCTCCAAGTCTGTGGGGTACCGGTAGGGTCAGCCTATGTGTGGCAGCTTGTGACTGAGCCCAAGAGCCAAACTACCTGATGTGGTTACTGTTCCGAACTCTGCTCTGTCTGTGACCTCCTTAGTACTTTCTGATTCCCCAGAGATTACCTTTTTAATTCTACTCTCCACCCCCACCCCAAAAAACCCTCCACCCCTGGTGCTGTGTTTATTTTGTACTGCTGCTTCCTCCTCCTAAAAGAACACCTATCTAGAGTCAATCAGATTGGAAGGAGGGAGGGAGAGAAGAAGAGAAGGGAAAATGAGAAAGAAAGAGACTGCCAGGGTTAACTTCACCATGCTTGGATTACAGCTCTTAAAACTGGTAAGGAAGTTCTCTGGCTAGGACTTCCAGGCTCCTGCAGGGTCTCTGTTTGCACTGGTGCCACCACTGGCATTGGACTATTCTGAAGCTGGTACAAGACTCCCTTTTATTCCCACAAGTCAGACTAGAGAGCTGCTCCTAGAGTGAGCCATGCCCTGTTGGTTTGAATGAGAAATGGCCTCCCATAGGCTCATGTATCTGAACACTTGATCTCAGTAGCTGATGCTGTTTGGGGAGGTATTGGAACCTTTAGGGGGTGGAGACTTGCTGGCGGAAGCACATCACTGGGAATGGGTTTTGAGGGGTTATAGCCTCACTGTATTTCCTGTCTTTCTCTCTGCTTTCTACTTCCTGTTTTCCCTTCCTACTTCTTCTCTGCTTCCTACTTATAACTGAGATGTGATCTCTCAGCTGCTGCTGCCACCATACCATGCCTTTCCCACCATGATGCCTCTGGAACCATAAGCCAAAAGAAGTTCTTTGTCCCTTAAGTTGCTTCTGGTCATGATATTTTATCACAAAAGCAGAAAAGTAACTAATACACATGCCATTTTATACATTCAGATTTTGGGGTGATAGAGTTCAGATCAAGTGTGGTGATATATTGTGTACCCTAATAAAATTTGTCTGAAGATCAGAAGACAGAACAAGCCACTAGATTAAACATAGATGCTAGGCAGTGGTGGTACACACCTTTAATCCCAGCACTTGGGAGTCACATGCCTTTAATCCCAGCACTTGAGATCTCATGCCTTTGCTTGGGAAGCACACATACCTTTAATCCCAGCACTAGAAAAGTTGAGACAGGGAATGATATGGCTGGGTGGAGAAAGGAGAAATATAAGGTGTGAAGAGACAGGAACTAAAGGCTTTTTCAGGCTGAGGAGTCCTAGAGGTAAGAGGTGGCTTGTTCCTTTGTCTCTCTGATCTTTCAGCAATTACCCCAATATCTGCTCCGGGTTTTTTTTTTTATTATAAGACCATTTAGCAATTCATGTTACAATCAAGAAATCCTGGAGGAAACCAAAAATAGAACTGCCAGCTTGATGGCACTTGAATTCCAGTCCCCTTCCCCAATCTGCCCATTACAGTTTGCTTTTGAAATCAGGAAGCACATGCTCCGTGGATTCTTTACAGGGAACACTGCTTTCAGAACAGGCTGGGTGTATGTTCTCTATTTTATACCTACTTGGAACCTATCTTGGATCCTTCATGCCTTTTAAGGGTGACATTCATTCATATCCCTCTCCTTAAAAAAGATGCTTTGGCCCTTTCATCTAATCCAAAGTGTCATCCAACAACTACTAAATTCCGGTAGAGAATGGAATGTAGTAAAGGTCAACAAAAGCATTGTGAGTCACAGACTCTCTTCTGCTAAGGATAGAACAGAATCTCCAGTCCCTTCCCCCTGTGACTATTTGTCAGGCAAGGCCCTAAGCCTAACATCTGCTCAGCAAGATTTATATAGCCAGTATGATACCATATATATAAATATAAAGAATTAGAGTCTCTGTTGGTGACTGAGTATTTTCCAACTCTTTAGAGAGATAACAGAAACAAAATAAGGACAATGATGAAACACAGTTGTGATAAACTGCCCAATTAGAGCAGCAAAGAGAAATATTCAAGCAGCATTTGCTTGAATAATTGCAGTCCATATTGATATTACATTTTAGGAAATGAATTTGGAGGGGAAAAGCACCAAAGAAATACTAAAATATTCATACATACTTGTGAATTTATGCTAAGACAATAACTTTAAAATGAAGTCATATGCTCAAAGGGATTTCTTAAAGGATCATTTCTAGCCATCAGATATTAGACATCAAGCCCAATGTTCCCTAACTGAGGAACATTTTATTAAATTAAGGCTCATAAATATTGTGTTATGGGATGAAGCAACTTCAACTGAATATTTAAGTATGTGAAAGGATGCAAATATTTGCAACACCTTGATGGGTCAATACTCTATTACTGTGCAATTTTAGTATTTCTCTGTATTGGAATAAATGCTACCCAAATGAAATACACATGAAAGAGAGTTTTAACAGAATATTACTAATTACATAAAAATAAAAACACTTCATGTTTGTATTTCACCCAGTCTCAATTAATAACATATGTTCATCTTTTACATTGCTGCATTATGTAGTAGTTTTGAACAGAGTTTTTTTTTCTTTCTTTCTTTTTTTTTTTTGGTACCAAATTACGATGTAGTCCCAGCTAGTCTTGAACTTCCTATGGAATCCAGGCTTCTCTTCAACTCATGATTCTCTCTCTTTAAGCTCTGGAGTACTAGGATTACAAATGTATGTACCACCAGGCCCAAAATTTTTGAGATTTTTAAAGTACACATATAAATTTGAAATTAAATTAATTTTGCACCCCCCCCCCCCAATTCTGTAGTGCTGGAGACCAAACTCAAACTCAGATCCCAACACAATGCTAGGAAAATACTCCATGACTTAGCTACATCCTCACGGCTCGGTGCTTCATCTTTAGGCTTTGTTTCATAGCAGTAGGAGAGTTCCAGAAGAGAATGGAACAGTAGCAGTAGAAGGTGAGTATCTCCTGTTCTGGGATCTTTAACACAGCTTATTACATGAACACTGTAAAAGAGAAAATGGTGTGCTCATCACTAATCACATTTAGCAAATGCTGCAAAGGCAGTTTATATACCTTACTCTCAACCCTTTCAAAGGGTCTAAGGATGATTGGACAAAGAGGACATAAATGCAATGAAAGAAAAAGCATTTCCCTGAAACTTCTGAAAGACATCCTCATTTTTATGTCACTAAAGTCATATTCCAACAGTGATTTTTAAATGACTATATATGGTAACAATATAGTATATTATATATTAAATATAATTATATATTAAATTATAACATATAGTTATAATTCATCAAATTTAGTTCAGGAATTATTGTATTGAGTTGACTCTCCTTATCAAGTCTCTTTATATATTTTTCTTAAAGTTCAGAGGAACTTTAAGTTGGTGCCCTGTCTGAAACTCTTGAATGATCCTAGATTTTGATGATTTTTGTGTCTAGTTTCTTAAAGTTTCTTTTGTTTTGTTTTGTTTCCGAGACAGGGTTTCTCTGTGTAACAGCTCTAGCTGTCCTGGAACTATCCCTGTAGACTAGGCTGGCCTCAAACTTGCAGAGATCTGCCTGCCTCTGCCTCCTGAGTGCTGGGATTAAAGTTGTGTGCCACCACTGTCTGGCTTAGTTTCTTAAAGTTTTAGATTTACACCTTTAATTCATTCTTTGAGAATTTTGTACTCTCCTGCCAGATCCAGACCCACCCACTTATGTCCTCTCTCTCTCTCTCTCTCTCTCTCTCTCTCTTCCATTTCAAAGTCCCTGAAGTCTAGTTTCTGCTGTTCATATACTCTCTTGGACATGTGGCTATCCACTTGTACATGGTTGACCTACCAGTGCTATACCCTTAAAGAAAACCGAGTCTTCTGTTCCAGTATTCATTTTATGTTTAGAATTATGATCAATTTTAAGTTATATTTTGTATAAGGGGTATTGCTTAGGTTGAAGTTGATCTTTTGTGAATGAATGTCAAACTGTCATTTGAAAAAGCGGCCCCTCTTCCTTTGGATTTCTGTTGTACCTTTCTTAAGTATTGATCTCCCATGTTTGTGTCAATATATTTTTGGAGACTCATTCTGTTCTACTGTATTAATTGCTGTAGTTTTATTAAAAGTGAGTCAGCCAGGTGAGCTGGTATTTGCATGTAATCCCATCACTCAGGAGACTAAGGCGGAAGAATCGGGAATCCCAGGCCACTGTGGCCTACATAGTGAGACTCTGGTTAAAGAATCAAAACTAAACGTAAGTCTAAATATCAGAAAGTTTGTAAAGTTTCCACCTTAGAAAAATTATGTCAACTATTCCAGTTCCTTCAGCTTCTGTATATGAAGGCTGAAATTTGACTATACTATATATTTTTCAAATATTATTTGAAAAAATCCCATGGATTATAACTATCAAATATGTATTCACTTGTAGAACTGAACCTTCAACAGTCTTTTGATAAACTTCACCAGGTCATAGAATGCAATCCTTATAATACACTTATTTATTCAATTTACCTTTAAAACTCTTTTTAAACATATGTATTGATATATAAAGCTAACTAAGAGTAGTGTCTTTTTTTTGTAATTTTATACACAGGTTTTCCAGTTATGGTTAAACTAGCTTCATTGCATGGATTTGAAAAGCTTTCATCATTTTCTATGGTCTGGGAGAGTTTAATATAGGAATTATCTGTATTTTTCTACTGACTGAGTCTCTGCATGTCTAAAAATATCTTTCTTTTGCCTTGACAGGTGATGGATATTGCGTCTGGGCTGGGAGTCTTGGAATACTGGCCTCATTCAATCATCTTTAAGCATTTTTTTATTTTTACAATCTTACCTCAAAGTATCCATGTCTATCCCATTCCTTTCCCATTGCATTAATCTCTCTCTCTCTCTCTCTCTCTCTCTCTCTCTCTCTCTCTCTGTGTGTGTGTGTGTGTGTGTGTGTGTAATATTTTCTCTTTCATAATTAGAATTCAGGAATTTCATCAGGAAATGTCATGAGAGGGTCTAGTTTTTTTCTTTTCTTTTGTTTTTTTAACATATGATTAATTCTACTTGGGTTCCATTACTTTTTTGACCTGAAAAATGAAAAACTTTTTCCTACTAAGAAAACTTTTCTTTTATGATTTCCTTATTTATGACTTCTCCATGTGTTCCCTTCTCTCCATTTAGTAAAAATTTATTATTAACACTCAGATACCCTAGATCTGTCTTCTGGGTCTCTTTTCTTAATCCCTCATGAATTCCACACCATTTGTCAGGTATTCCTTCCACTTGACCTTCAAGTAGTCACTGGGTTCTTAGCAAAGAATTTTCTCTTTTTACTGAAATCTTTTGAATTTGTAATTTAAGAAATAAGCATCTCGGTTCTAGAAAAAGCCTTTTGTTCTGTGTTTAATTAAGTGCCCTTTGGGAGTTCTCATTTGTTTTTCGTGTAAGTTCGTCTGTCCCTTCCATTAACTCTAATAAGTCATCTGCTCTCCCTGTTAGCTCACACTGCTCCCCTAGCTTTCTGAATTTCCCTAATTTAGAGGCTCTCAACCCTGACCACACAAGAACAGCCCACTAGGGGGGCCTTGCAGTCTCAGTGCCTCTGACACAGTGCAACTAATTAATGAGGAATTTCTCATAGTAGAACTTGGGCACTGGTACATTTGAAAATTCCCCAGATGGGCCCAGCAAAGCAGCTGCAGGTAGGGCAGCACTCTCTTAAATGGGTCTCATTCCATTTGCCCGCTCATGGGTGTGAATTATCACCCTAGAAAGGCGAGCAGGAAAAGCCAGAGACTCTCTTCATAGGCGATTGTGCCTTTCAAGTTGTGGAGTTGTTCCAGATGGAGAGTAGGGAAGGGGAAGTCAGCAGGCAAGCATGCAAAGCAGCCATACACAATCCCAGAGTCCCCTCTGAGGCTCCACTTGGCAACTAAAGACTTAGTCATAATTTAAGCTTTGCATGGATCAGATCACTAGTATAAATGTAAATCGTTCATAGTCATAAATCAAGTGCATAGAGAATCTGACACACATCAACGTACCAGCATAGGCAAATCTCAAATGTAAAATAGTAAGTGAAAGTAGGCGGGCTCAGAAGACTGGGCACAGTATAATTCCATTTATATGTCATTCTGGAAGATATACACCATGGGGACAGAAAACAGATCCGTGGTTACCAAGGCTTAAAGTCAGAGGGAGGGATTGGCCACAGAGGGGTACTGGAGGAAATTGGGTGATATGAAATTCTATAGCTCGATTGTGGTAGTGGTTATACATTAGATGCATCTGTCAAAACTCATAGAACTGTGTATTAAAAACGGCACATTTTGCTACATGTGAATTATACCTTTAACTCTATTGGGAAGGAAAATAAAACTCATGTACTTCCTCTATTTACCATACCCTACAGCTTCCCTGAAGCCTTTTGGGCTTCTCAACTTTTGTCCACTGCATGGGCTATACCAAGAAATTCCCCTTTAACGTTTGTGATTTGGACTGGATACCATCTCTCCCCGGAAGCCATTTCCTTGCTGGAGTCTCCCCGTGCTTCTCTTAACACAACAGTTCGAGCTCTCCCACCCCTCCTAATGTGGTTCTGAGGTGCTTGTCTCTTTGTTTTGATGGCCTGTTTAGAACATATAATCATATTTACCTATCCACCAGCAAATACAGCCTAAGAAAATTTCTTGGAAGCCCCTTTAAAACAATCAACAAATAAGCCAGCTGTGTCACTCAGTCATAGAATGTTTGCTTAATATACGTAAAACCTTGGGTTCTGTCTCCAGAGAAAACCCATATTCTCTCTCTCTCTCTCTCTCTCTCTCTCTCTCTCTCTCTCTCTCTCTCTCTCTCTCACACACACACACACACACACACACACCAAATCATGAAGTGTTCTTGCTATTAATTGGCAAACCCTTACACTAGACAGCATTAGGACATGTATGCTGCCTAGCTTACAAACCCATATGGTGGACACCTAGAGGGAGATATTTAGAGAAGGTGCAAGTCCATGGTCCATAGCACCTCATCCATTTTTATAGGTACACTCAGAAAGAATAGTCATTCTCTTTCCTTTCTTTGCTTGACAATATAATTTCAGAGACTGATGAAAAATGTCTTCAGCTCTAGAATCAATACTTCTGATTATGGCTGCCTTTGTGCTCATCTCTCCCCAGTGGAAATACTGCCAGGGAAGATGGGAAGATGTATGGAAGCCTCCTGTCTCCTGATATTTTAGCTCTTGAAAATCTGTCTGTTCTAATCAAAAGCTGCATTTATCTTCAAGACTTTGAAGGCAGGAGTGTGGGATAAGAAAAGAGTGATGATAATTTTTAGGCGTTTGCTCTAAAGCTTTTCTGAACAAATAAGGAGCCGCCATCACCTACCTCTATTTCAGAATCACATCTCTTTCCCTTTATTGATTGTCAGGTATCCGTACAAGCACTCAGTATAGCTAGGAAATGCCTCACTTCCTTTTAATTTATACAGCTCTCAAGGAATTTGCCTTCAAGATTAAAGATGGGCTACCTCCTCTGGGAGGAGGGGTTCCTTTCACTCCTGGTGGATGACATCATTGAAATGTTGCCATCCTAGCTGCACCTTCAGGCCTGCATGAAGAGTCACCTTTTCTGTTTTTATACTGATTTACTTTTTGTCTTTAAAAAAATTAATTTCTTTACATCCCTACAATGGTTTCCTCTCCCTCCTCTCCCCCCAGTCTCACCTCCTCCCTTTTGCTTGCCCAACCCACCCCTTCTCCTTTCTATTCAGAAAAGGGCAGCTCTCCCATGGATATCAACAAAACATGGCATATCAAGTTATAGTAAGAGTAAGTGCCTCCCCTTGTATTAAGGCTGGACAGGGCAAACCAGTATGAAGAATAGGGCCCCAAAAGGCAGTAAAAGTCAGAGACAGCCCCTGCTCCCACTGTTAGGAGTCCCACAAAAAGACCAAGCTGTACTACTGTCACATATATGCAGAGGGCCTAGGTCAGTCCCATGTAGGCTCTCTGGTTGTTGGTTCAGTCTCTGTGAGCTCCTAAGAGTCCAGGTTAGTTGATTCGGTAGGTTTTCTTGTGATGTCCTTGACCCCTCTGGCTCCTACAATCCTTCCTCCCCATCTTCCGCAGGATTCCCCAAGCCCAGCCTAATGTTTGACTGTTTCCATCAGTTGCTGAATGAAGCCTCTCTGATGACACTTGGGCTAGGCACCAATCTATGTGTATAACAGAATATAGTTAGGCATCATTGCATTGACATTTCTTTTTCCTTCAGTCATGTTTTGTTCTATCCTAGGTCTCTGGGTCATCCAGCCTCTGGGTCCTGGCACTCTAGGCAGTGTCAGGGGTGGGCTCAGTCTTGTGGCATGGGTCTTAGGCTGGACCAGTCATTGGTTAGCCACTCCCCCAATCTCTCTACCACCCTTACTCCAGCACATCCCATAGGCAGGATAAACTGTACGTGCAAGGTTTTTGTTTTATTTTGATGGAGCAGTGGAAGCTTGCTATTGTTTCAGGCTTTCTCTTCATTTTTTTTCAGAGTTGCATCTAAGTTCTGAGAAGCTGCAGAGGGCCACAGTGTTCAGGAGTGGAGGAATGAAAGTGTATCTCAGTCTGGATTGTTCTCACCACATACCTTATCATAGCTCTGGGTCATTCACTCATGCAGATTGTGTCTCTGATTCCACCATTATATTCTTCAACCCAGTTAATCTTCTATCCCCTCTCTCTGCCACTCAGAAACATTTTTTGGGGGGATCTTTCTGTCTTTGTTCTTACAATCTCTGAGATTATCTTAACCTATCCTCTTAGAAGCCCTTTGTGATATCTTTTCTATCTTAGGTCCCCGAGGTATGGGATAAGTCTGTGCAGCTCTGGGGTCATCAGAAATTGAAGCATCCAGTTCTTGGCTCCCTGGAGCTCCAGGTACAACCTTGAATGCCTAATCTAGCCAAATGGAGATGGGTGAGTTGTGGGCTTTCTTGGAGCCTAGTAAGAGGAAGCAGGCCACTGGGTTTTTGGGTCAGTCTCTTGCTCTCGTTCTTCATGGATAGCTCTGTCTTGACTTCCTGCTGTCAGACAGACACAGGGTAAAGAAGCTCCTCTGTACACACTGCTACCACATAGGCTCAAGTATGTGAGGGCCAAGTGACCATAGACTGGACCTGCTGCAGCCATGTGTCAAATGAATCTTTCCTCCCTCAAGTACTCTGTACCAGGCATTTTGATCACTGTTGAAAACTATGTCAAAGTTAAACCATACTAAATTACCATTGTTGTTGGCTCAAATGGGTTTATTAGTTCATACTAAATTGGTGTGAGAGTGTGTGTACATGCTTGTGTGTGTGTGTGTGTGTGTGTGTGTGTGTGTGTGTGTGTGTCTGTGGGGTAGTAGTAGTAGTAGACTATACTATCAAATCATAATAGATATTTCTCATTCTATCTACCAACTTTGCAAAGTTTATGTTGAAAATTTTTTTTGGAAAAGTCACCATTCCTTCCTGATGACCTGCATTTGGTTTTGCAAACCACTTAAAAGGCCTTGCATTTGAACATTGCAGAGCAATTGTTGCTAAACCACTGCTAAATCCTTCATTTGCAAGATTGTTTAACACGTCAGGAAAATGCTCCCAAACGTTACCATATAACACACATTTATAGATTAAACACTTAGTCTGATAGGACAAATCCACACACACTGGGGATATCTGCTTTGGAAATGCCCTCTTCAAGGATGGAGGTATTCCTCAGTGGTGGAGTGCTTTCTTAACATGCAAATACCCCCAGTTCCATCCCAAGTACTGAAAAAAAAAAAGCTGTTTTCATAGCATGCCTTAAAATGTTTTCATTTTATTTTATGTGCGTGGGTATTTCCCTGCATGTATGTCTGTGCACCACATGTGTGCAGTTTTCCCAAAGTCTAAAAGAAGGTGTTGGATCAACTGGGACTGGAGTTACAAACAGTTATGAGCCACCATGTACATGCTAGGAATTGAACCCAGGTCCTGCAGAAGAGCAGACAGAGCTCTTAATCATGGAGCCATCTTTGCAGCCCCAAGCATGCTTATTTGAAACAACAGTTTTTGTAGCATGAATCTTAAAGAGTCTTATTAACAAAATCAAACCTGAGCCAGGTATTGGGGTAAATACTGGAAGGTCAGAGAGACAGAATAAGCCACAGCTATCTCACCTGGTCTTGCTTCATCAGACTGGAAGCCTCTATGTCCTCATATCCGAATGGGTCTCAGCTGAACTGCTGCTAGAAGCCTGAATGCTTAACCAGCCCAATGCTTCTCCAGGCCAAATGCCTCTCCAGGGCAAATGCCTCTCCTGGGCAAATGCCTCTCTAGGGCAAATGCCTCTCGTTTCTGGTCCTCACACCTTATATACCTTTCTCCTTTCTACCACCACTCCCTGGGATTAAAGGTGTGTGTCACCACGCCTGGCCGTTTCCAATGTGGCCTTGAACTCACAGAGATCCAGAGGGATTTCTGTCTCTGGAATGCTAGCTAGGATTAAAGGCGTGTGCTACCACTGCCTAACCTCGGTTTAATATTGTGGCTGTTCTGTCTCTGACCCCAGATAAGTTTATTAAGGTACACAATATTTTGGGGAACACAATACCACCACAAGTTTTTTTTTTCACTTTTGCTTAAAATGTCATCTTTACCATGAATAGACAGGTAAGACACTTCTCAAAAGAAAGTATTTGTTAAATGGCAAAATTGTGACAGACACTTGTCATCACATGAAGGGAGAGAAAAGTTAGTACACTTGTCTTTTTTTAAAGCAATATTTCTTATTAATTTTTTGAGAATTTCATGCAATGTTTTAGAAAATCATGCAAATAATTTAAAATCAGACATATATTTTAAGTACTTTGCCATGAGAAAAGCTACCATCTTTATGTAACACACACAAAAGAGCTTCGTGGGCAGTCTCCTTTGATTATGAAATAGAGTACAAATTCTATTTGACCTCATGGGCATTCATTAATAAATTTTCTAGCACTGTTGACATTCTATAGTCCTTGGTGCATTTTGAGATGCAAGGTATTTGTCATAAGCCTTTACCTATGAGCAATGCTCTATGTGTTTTATATCAAATACTCTTTTGGTAGCTTTACCCCAGAATTCCTGCATAATCTCATAAGACTGTGTATTTAACTAAGACATCAACTGTTAAGATTATCTTTCCATGCACATCTCTATTGTAGTGACTCACCCAAAGTGTCTCTTTGTGGATTTCATTAATGAAAGCAATCTGGTAAATCTCATAAGCTAAAACTTGTTAGAAACATCTGTACTAGATCTGCTTATGATCTCCCACACGGAATGCTGGTTCAGATGCTCCGCTCTTCCAGTCTTTCTGTGAGCAGTCCAGTGGTGTTTGCTGACCAAAGGATCCATGTTTGTCGGTTGCCATGTTGTCTTCTGTCCATTCTCTTAGCCACTTTTTCTTTGTCAAAGGAAGACAAAGTTATTCCAAGCCCGGCTACTTTGTTCAGTCACTGGTATGTTTTCAATTTATGAAGCACTGGATGGAGATTTTAAACACCACAAGAAACAAAACCTTCATGCTCACTCCTTGGTTTTGATGTTGTTTTTTTCCCCCAACAACTTTCTTGTTAAGCACGATGGTTCTGTGCAGCTATTCTCAACAGAGTGTGCTCCTACAGAAAGTACCTTGAATATTTTCCTTGTATTTCTAAGGGAAATGAATGTATGGGGAGAAGATAGTGCATTAAACCCAGTGGATGGTGTTTTAGGTCATTAGGACTTAATATCCTGGAATTCCAATTAAGGGAGTGTTCGTGGAAAAAAGTCACTGTCAAATCCTTTGGATTTCAGGGTTTGTAGTCTTCCTTCATTTACCTAGTAAATTTAATAGACTATACATTCATTGT
>CABHPQ010160255.1:0-39919 GCA_902168405.1 Peromyscus aztecus | reverse complement strand
TTGACTCTATGCCAACCTATTTAGTGAACTTATGCTTTAGAATATTTTAATGCTGTTGATCAATATCTTTTCATTTAAACTTAAAGAACTCCACTATTTCATTTAAAGGTCTTGTGGTGTCTCATAAGTCCTCTCAGATTCCTCACTCCATCATTTTTCTTCTCTGTTCCTCTGATTGATTTTTAAATGCATGGAACTTTTTGAACTCAGTGACTCTCCTACTTAATTAAGTCTGCTATCAAAACTTTGTGAAAGGTTTTTAAGTTTGGTATCTTCTTTGCTGTGGAATTTGATTGGTTCTTTTAGAAAAATCTTTATATCTAATTCTTTGTTAGACGACTTTGAAAATTCTATTGCTTTAGGTTTAACTAACTGTAGTGTATTTTGTTCTTTTAGTGGTATCTCATTTCTTTGTTCTTCCATAATCTATATGATATCTATTCATATCTATATTTATATAGCTCACATATATATTCATGTGATTTATAGATCACACATATATAATTTATGTGCAATTAAGATGACTACTATCATCTCTATATCTACTCATGCAGAATATCACATCTGTATCTTGATCTTCAGAAGCAAGGCACTGACCATTGCCAAACATTTGGTGATGTTAAAGAACTTTAAATAGACTGAAATAAAAAAAATTAACCTATTAACCTAAGCAACCTAAAACCTTCTAAGGAATACTTGCTATATTTAATATCATATAGAAGCAATGATATCTACACAAAATCTCATGTGTACAAATCCCAAGTTTCCAGCCAGGCAGTGGTGGAGCACGCCATTAATACCAGCACTCAGGAGGCAGAGGCAGGTGGATCTCTGTGAGTTCGAGGCCAGCCTGGGCTACAGACTGAGTTCCAGGAAAGGTGCAAAGCTACACAGAGAAACCCTGTCTCGAACCCCCCGTCTCCCCCCTACAAAAAAAATAAAAAAAGTAAAAACAAACTCCAAATTTCCATGAACTTCCAATGTAGACATATATTGACACATTGATGATCATGGGAGTCCATTGAACCATGTCAAAAAAAAAAAAAATCCATGCCTTTGACTGGAAGTTTCTCTGTGTAGTCTCCTCTTTATAAACTCTGATATTGTTTTCATCTAAAAAATTTTACTTCCTTTGTTCTCAGAAAACATCCCAATTCCAATATCTGTTCAGTTCCTTCCTGCTTGCCTTCTAGTCCTGAGATGATGAGGAATTCTCGTATAGAACAGTGCTAATTGGGCTCAATGTTTCATGTTACACTTTACAGATATTGCCAAGTCTTAGGGCTTGAGTATATATGTGCATCTGAATTTATGCTATATAATAACTGCTATTATTATTTTTGTTTTATGAGACAGGGCATCACATGGTAGCCCAAGCTGGCTTTGAACTTACTATGGAGCCCAGACTGGTCTGGGACTCACAATCCTCCTGCCTCAGGCACCTCGTGCTAATGTTACAGGAATGAACAACCAGGCCCAGCTAGCTCTAAATGTTTTAAATATATCCTTGGGAAATTTAAAATGATAAATTACAACTTAAGTCTGCTGATGCAAATAAGATGATAACTGAACGTTTTATTTTACTTTTTGATGAAGGCTCTTTGGACCTGCATTATAAGAAGCATTTCAAAGTTTGGACTGCCTTTGAAAAGAGAATGCCAAATATGTTAAACTAGGCACTCAGTTTTCAGTGTAGAGAGATGGATCCCAGATTTGGTGTGCTGACGTGGTTCTTTAAGTGCTAAGCGTATTTGCAACGGAGACTGTGTATGTGCTGTGTATGTGCACTGACTGAGTTTTCTGTAGGAAATCTTTGTTTCTCTGTGAAACCCACAAGCCTGCCATTGACCTGCACTCACAAAACCCTGTTGATTTAAACACGGTCCCCAAGGTGGAACAAGAGCAAAACCACAAGACTTAATTGACGGAGCTTAGGTTACAGGAAGCATATTTAATAGCAGATAGTTCCTGTTTTCATTGTTTTCCATTTAAGTTCCCGCAAAATCAGATTTAAATAGATGCTGCTGCTATTGGGAGAAGATTCAGTTTCACATCCCCGAAGAAATAGCTTTGTACAAGTTCACTCTACCTTGGCCTCACATATAATAGGCCTAAGTCTAGCCAAATGGATCAAGATGAGTATCACACTAAAACAGCGACAGAGGAACGACACCAAACACGTGTGCTCTTTGGACTTCAAGGAAGCCCTCGGTAACCAGGGGTTATTTGCTGGTGAATGGAGGAGAAGAGGTATTTCCTGTGAGAGAAATCTCGTTTTGTCTGTTTTAGAAGCACAGTACAGATTAGTACTAAGGATTTCTGGGGAAAGAAAAGAGGGGAAATAGTTTGAAAAAGCTATTATGTCTAACTAATGTCGCCATGCAGAAAGGTCCTTGTAGCTAGAGTTTTCTCCAGTCCCGCTCAAACCCGCAGCTACTCAGACCCAAATAAACACACAGCTGTTTATATTATTTAAACTGTTTGGCCTAAAGGCTCAGGCTTTTTGCTATCTAGTTCTTATATCTTAAATTAACCCATTTCTATTAATCTACAAGTTGCCGTGTGGCTTGTGTCTTACTGGTACCTTACATCTTGCTTCTCATGGCAGCCATGGCTGGCAGCTGGCAGCATCTCCTGACTCAGCCTTCTACCTCCCAGAATTCTCCTCTCTCTTTGTCCTGCCTATACTTCCTGCCTGGCTACTGGTCAATCAGCACTTTATTTAGTAACCAATCAGAGCAACACATTCACAGCATACAGATATCCACAGCCGGTCCTGGCTTTGGCCACGTTCCTGGAGTTTTCTCTTGAAGGACATGCACTCTAGCTGAACTGAGCTGATGCTAATGCTAATAATGATTTTGATGATGACTAATATGTACTGAGCACAAAGTATGTCTTCTAAGACTTAAGTATTAAGTAAATGTGTATGTGCATACATGAACCTATATGAGATACCATGCACATAAAACATGATTTAATAAAAATTCATAGTGGTTTGGATTAATGCTGTATATAGTCTATATAGTTTGATAGAAATGAAGGTATGAGGTTGTATATTTTCTTATGGCACTGTTGTATGACAAAACTTTTCCTGGGGAGAAGCAACACCCATACATGTCTACTCACTACAAAGGGAGCCCATGACAGTCCAAAGTACAGATAACACCAGGACCCACTTGGTGAACCAGTGAGTTTTACTAGGATTACTTACAGGAATATGGGTGAGGGGTCACTTACAGGAGCAGAAATGACTCAAAGACAGCTGCATCACCAAAGCCCACTCCAGCACAGGTGGCAGCTCACAAAAGCTGGGAACCTGGAGCACACTGCACAGCCTGCAGGCAGCTCACCAGGTTGAAGAGTGTCCTTTCCAAGTGACTCAGTTGGTCTAAACCTCTTCCAGCTGGTTTCTGCTTCTGCCAGGCAGCTGGTCTGGTCTCAGAGTCTTCTTTGCAGGTATACTTTGTTCTGTCTGACAGGGACTCTCAGCTTTTCTTGTTTACTCTGGCAGGGTGGGGCCTAGAGAATCTGGTGAACTTCAGGAACTTCCTATCTTGAGTTGTTTACCTTCCTGCTTAAGGAGCTTCCCTCCCAGATAGAGTGTTTCAATCTCAGAGGACACTATTTAAGAACAGCCACTAATGGTATACAACAGCCACTAATGCACTAAACAACCTCAGGTGATTTTTTTTTCTCCAATTCCTAGTTTCTTAATGAGAAAAATATCATAAGGGCTAAGTCATTGTGTTTTGGAAGAAAGAAATGCTGGCCAGTATCAGAGACAAAGATTCCATTTCTGGATTCAGTGAGATAGTTCAGGGTGGTAGGAGAAGCCTGCAGGAGGGCTTTCTGTTCCCCTTGGACTCTGAAAGCACAGGATTTTCTGGAGGAGCTTCTCTAAGTGGTAGCTTCAGTTATGGATTAATATAATCTAGGAGATTAGTGAGGACTATTGAGGTCTGACAGAGAAGCATGTTCCTACAGGATTGCATGCTATTGCACAGTATAAAGGGATAGAGGCCAAGATAAGAGACCAAGCTAGAGTTCTAAGTTGGTACAGCTCATACAAAGTTCTTTGGCTAGCATTCTAGAGAGCTGCAGCTCCTTCCTGGGGACAGAAGGAACCACTCAAGAATGTATGCAGGGGAGTGATGTCACTTGTTTGTTGTGATGGCTACTCTGTAGATTATAGGGACATTGACAGTGTCCTTAGCTCTTTCTTGATCCCATGTGTAAGCAAACTCAAGACCTTGAATGCTTTGGCTTGGGGACGGCCATCCAGTGATGGGACAGATGTTTGACTCTGATTTTTTTTATCGCCTTATCTTGGTGTGAACTGTCTCTTCGGCTGAGTAATTGGTGTGGTTCAGTGGACAGAGAAGTGACCTCTCTACTCACAGGCATGGCTGGGACATGTGGATTCTCTTTTCTGTCGGTTGCTTTATGTTTGTTTGTGTACTTAACATGTGTAATCATTAGTTTTAATTGTCAACTTTACACAATCTACAATCACCAGAGAAGACACAGTCTCAATGAGGAAAAGATTGGGCTGTCCATGGATATGTTTGGGGGGATTCATCTTTATTATGCCAATTGATATGGGAAGACCCAGCCTGAAAGTGTGTGGTACAATTCCCTGGGTGCAGGTTATGGACAGTATGAAAAGGAAGAAAGGGAGCTGAACACAAGAATGAAAATGTCGGGTGGCGGTGGTGCACGCCTTTAATCTCAGCACTCAGGAGGCAGAGCCAGGTGGATCTCTGTGAGTTCGAGGCCAGCCTGGTCTACAGAGCGAGATCCAGGACAGGCACCAAAACTACATGGAAAAAAAAAAAAGAATGAAAATGTCTCTGTACTCATGACTGTGGGTGTGACTATTGCTTCCTTAGCCTTAGTTTCTCTGCACTGATGGACATAACCTGGAATCACGAGCCAAAACAAACTCTTTCTAGCCTAAGTTGGTTTTTGTCAGGAATTTCCTTTTTATCATAACAACTGGGGAGGAAATTAAGACAACATATTAAATGCAACTAAAATATAATCTGAGGTTGACTTTCAACTGCTTCCTCTGGATTGCAGCCATTTATTGTGAGCTCATGTGTGCAGCACTGAAGCAAAGAGAATCATTTTCTAATGTTAATCTCAATAAAACAATGGTAATGAATATATGAAGTTACTTTGTTATGCTTGTCTCCAGTAGCATGCTAGTTGAGCAAAAACATGCAATCAAATCCAACTTTGCATGTGATCTGCTCTTTCAGGAGTGGTTTGTCTGTCCTTCTGCTGAATTTGAATAGAAACCTGAGTTCACGATCATCGTCTATAGTCCCAGAAGAGTGCAAGAAAACCATGTTTTAAAATGAAATTAGATAATAATGTGCTTTTAGGTAATATTTTATCGAGCATCAATTACTATTTTATAAAATGTTCATCATGATGTCAACATCTGCCTAATTACAAGATTAAGGTTAACTACATAAAATAAAGAGTTGGTTGGAAGAAATATGGCTACTTAGGCTTTCTAGTGGAGCAGGCACTTAACCCTGAAATTATGGTTAATATTTCTTTAGAATTTGGTGGGTTCTAGGCTTGTGGTTATGGCAGAAAGTTTTTTTCTTAACATAGCCACAAATAATAATGAATAGTATCCAAAACATAAATAATTAATAGTTTAATTTTAAGAGAAATAATGTTGAAGGTCGGTGTAAAAAACGTTGGTTGGAAGATTTTATGATTTTTTTTGAGAGAAAAGTATGTATAATAGAAACAAATATATTTGCTTTGAGTTGTTCACAGAGTGACTTAGCACTCTTGGAGCACTTTATGTTTTAGAAAGACTGTTAAATCCCATCTGGTCTTTGTAAAGTCTTTTACTATCCCCTGCTGGGACAGGCAGACATTGGTTTGCATGACTATGTGTTCCCAAAATATATTTTGAAACTATCCAGTGGATTTATACCAACTGTAGAAGGATTGACAGGAGACCGCATTTCTATTATAATACTTTCAGGAATGGAGACAAATGTCATCAGGTCACAAAAGATCCATCAGTTTTACACTGTGTGACATTTTGGAAGGAATGTGAATGATTAGTGGTTTTCAAAAGTTTTTGGAATTCAACATCCTGTGTCAATATTACTTGAAAAATATTTATAGGTTCTGAGTCAGTGATATGCAATTTATCCTCTATGGAATTTATTCTAGAACGTGTGGAGTATGGCCTTGAACTTTAGTCATCCTAATAAATTGCCGGGAAGTATTATTATTATCAATAAACATGCTGTTTCACTCTCTTGAGAGATTTTAATTCTACCATGACAGCCATATATATCTGGAAATCAACACAACCATCGTGCAAAAGGATATAATTGAATTCAGAAGAATTTGTTCAACCACTTCCATGTTCGGGAAAATATGATGGGCCCTTGGGAAATGACAGGAATCATACATGACTCATATCTTCAAACAACTGATGGACTGGGTGGAGAGTTAGATAAAAAAGCAAGGTAAGCTTTTTTAAAAAATACAGGAAAAATGAAATACAGGGAAAAGTCAGCTGGAGAGATAGCTCAGCAGTTAAGAGCATTTGCTGCTCATGCATAGGACTTGGGTTAGCACCTACAGGTTGGCTTGCAATCATTCATAACTCCAATTCCATAGTAATTCCAGTTCCAGGGAACAGATTCCCTCTTCTAGCCTTTATAGACACTGCAAGCACATGTGTGCACATACACTCAAGCAAAACACTCTTCGACATAAAATAAAATAAAAATAAATTAAAAAAAGGAAATACAACAGAGAAAAGCATTCTAGCAGAAATGAATAATTAAATTTGATTGGCATCTGAACAGAAACATAGCTTTGCAATCAAAATGAGCTTTTAAAATGAAATACAATTTCAACTGAAAGGTTCTATGTAGATATCGCCGTGTATATAAAGTAAAGGGCAAGTTTCACAACTTATAATACTTCAAAGAACAACCACAAGGAAGTCAGAGTAGAGTGAAAAGTGGAAGAACACCTGTATCCTAACCTTGGTGCCAGAACTGATTGGGTGAGCATAGGCAGCCTACTAAGTATTCATTGGAAGCTGAACAACTTTATGAAAAAGGAAACTTACTAAGGTTACAGGTCTGGAGGTCCACGGTTGAGGGACCACATCTGGTGATGGTCTTCTTGCTGGGATTGTCCCCAGGTATCATGGGGCATCACATGTCAAGGGGTAGGAAGCATGTGTGTGTTGTGCTTCTCACCAGGATTTTGCTATGGGAGCAGCATCCTGATGACCTTGACTGACTGTAGGCACCTCCAGCGGCTCCGTTTGCAGACATCATAATTGAGTTACATTTTCTCTCTTTTAACATCTCACACGGGGGTTACATTTCTATACACGAACTCTTCGGGGACACACTTGAACTGTGGTAGGAGGTGACATTCTGGTGGAAGTTCAGTAAATGTGGACTTCCCACGTGAAGACAGTTCCAGCCATAAATGAGAAAGTGCTTAGGGTTGCGGAGAAGCAAGAGTTGGATATGGGAGGGGAGAGGATAAAGTTGGAGTTACTGTCGATAACGTAGGATTTTATTCACAGGTAAAATATTTGGGCGCGGATCATTGTGGGTAGTTGTGTCGTGTGACTTTTGTTTCTTTGCTCTGTTTTGCACACTTGAGGTTTTTTATCTTTCAGTTTTCACTTTCCCCTCTTCCAACTCAATCTGATTTTTCCCCTGCGGATCTTCTCAGAGGGGTGTCTGTGTGAAGTTCAGCTATGGGGACTGGTGGAGCTTGTCATTGATTGGCAAACAGTTGTGTGATCCCAGCTTGGCTCGGTGCCAGCAGGGCCAGGGGTGAGGCCACACACAGAATAACATGGCCAGCAGGGCCAGGGCTGAGGCTGCACACAGAATAACATGGCAATTAGATGGAGTCTTGATGGTCACACCTTGAGTTCTGTGACCCTGATGAGGGGCAGGAGTACAAATGCCAGTCCCAGTGAAGTTTGTCAACTGGCTGGGTGTTATGACTGGATCTCCAGGCCTGAGGTTAACTCCAGGACCACTGAAGTATACATTCCCATCCTGCAGTGACTGTTGAGACCTCAACCATCAAAACCCTAGTCCCACACTGAACTTGGGGACCACTAGAGCTAAAGAGCTAAAGCTCTCATCTCTCAGGGACCTGGGAGCCCCCTGGAACTGAGCCTCAGCCCTCCACTGACCTCTGGGGTCACAGTCCTGGTCCCCAGGAGCTCTTAGACCCTCTCAGAGCTGGAAGCCTGGTTCATGATACTCTCTGAGCCTACAGAACTGTTCTCTCATGCTGCTGGGGCCAGAGGCCTCAACGTATTTGGATTGTAGTTTGATCTTTTTCTTTTTAATGCTAGCGTGTACACACATAGTGGTGTGTGTGTGTGTGTGTGTGTGTGTGTGTGTGTGTGTGTGTGTATGCACACATAGGTGTGGGCTGGAGTCAGTCTTAGAGCGTGATCTTCAGGACAGTCATCCACTTTGAGTGTTTGAGACAGAGTCTCTTACTGGGACTTGGAACTCCCTTTCTAGGGTTAGGCTGGCTGTCTT
This sequence comes from Peromyscus aztecus, assembly GCA_902168405.1. Classification (NCBI taxonomy): domain Eukaryota; kingdom Metazoa; phylum Chordata; class Mammalia; order Rodentia; family Cricetidae; genus Peromyscus; species Peromyscus aztecus. Next base: position 31,340 of record CABHPQ010160255.1, on the reverse strand, counting down.
GCCAGCCCAAAGGATCCTCTTATCTCTGCCTCTACAGGGCTGGGATTGTAAGCTTATACCACAACTCTTGGCCTTTTGTGTTGGTTCCGGTGATTGAACTTGGGGCCTTATTTTTGCAATGCAAAAGATTTTTGGGCTGAGCTATCTTTCCAGTACCAATAACACCTGTATCTTTTTTTTATTTCATGTCTCTTTGTATGTATTTTTAATTAAAATATGATCATGTTATTTCCCTCTCCCCCTTTCCTCTTTCCTGCCCTTCCCATTCCCCTTTACTCTCTCTCAAATGTGTATGTGTGTGTGTGTAAATACAACTTGCTCAGTCTGTTTAGTAATAACACTTGCCTTAAATAATTATTGTTGTAAGAATTAAATCAATTGGAGTAATTTATTTATTTATTTATTTATTTTTTTGGTGTTTCGAGACAGGGTTTCTCTGTGTAGCTTTGCACCTTTCCTGGATCTCGCTCTGTAGACCAGGCTGGCCTCGAACTCACAGAGATCCGCCTGGCTCTGCCTCCCGAGTGCTGGGATTAAAGGCGTGCGCCACCACCGCCCGGCTTGGAGCAACTCTTGTACCATATCCGGAACACAGGAAGGGCTTTGCAGTTGCATTTTACATACCAAACATCAAGATAGGAATAAACGAGGTATTTTTTCATGACCCCAGACTTCAATATATAGCCTTTAAAAAAAATTCTTGTTTTGTGGCCAGGCAGTGGCGGCGCACGCCTTTAATCCCAGCACTCGGGAGGCAGAGGCAGGTGGATCTCTGTGAGTCTGAGCAGACCAGCCTGGACTACAGAGTGAGTTCCATGAAAGCCTCCAAAGCCACACAGAGAAACCTTGTCTCAGAAAAACAAACAGCAAAAAATTCTTGTTGTATGTGTGTGTGTGTGCGCGCACGCGTGCATGCGTGCGTGCATGCGTGTGTGTGTGTGTGTGTGTGTGTGTGTGTGTGTGTGTGTGTGTGTTTTATAGGACTGATATGCTTTGTATTCAAGTACCTGCATCCGGGAAACATACTGCTAAGGCAATGGCTCCTGGCAGTAAGTGCATGTGGATCCAGGAGTGTGGCATGGGAGATTCTACATTGTGCAGAATGTGAGCGGTCTTCTGTACAGCTGCAAGGCTAGTCCCCTTATAACACATGCTCAGGAGGGTCAAGTGGTTCAAATTATGATGAACATAGGCCTTCATTTAACCGTTAATTAAAGTAAAAGATTCCTATGACTATATTGGATTGGGCTAAAGTTTGTTAAGAGATCTATTCTTTTGTTTCTTTTTTTGGGCAGTGTTTGATATTGGTTAGCAATAAATTGATGAGTTCTGACTCTATTGTAGGTATAGGCATCCCCTGGATCAAAGGTGCACTAACTGTACATGCTGGATTTTACCCATGACTGCAAAGTAACCCGCTCCTCTAACTCACTTAATTCACTTCAAATGTGATGACGGCAACCAAAGAGGGCCAAAATGATTTTATAAGGCTTTCTGTAGCATTGGGGGCCTCGTAGAAAAGTTAGACGTGGCTGAGAGGCAGCTTCTTCCATGAGATCAATTTAATATCTTACAGCTGAGCTGCATCCTTCCACCCTTAAAGGGGAAGAAATCACAGTCTGGGCCAATGTTTCTAGGAACAGTCGAACGGTGTGTGGATTCTGTTTTTAAAGCATAACTGTTGTCCCCCAAATTTTATTTTGACCCATTTCTCTGATCCTGCTTGTGACGTATCACAAGCGTGTAATGGCCAGGAAAAATTTCAGTCTTGCCCTGTGTGGTAAGCGCTATTAAACCTAGCTTTATTCATGTTGATGTCAGTTTCTAAGGGAAGATAGATTTTAATCAAAGATTCCAATACTTAGGGTTGGGATAAATAAATAAACATAAAATGCCACTTGATAAAGTTGATCAGGTGAAATTAAACAAGGCCAATTAGAAGTAAGATACATGAAAGTTTTCTAGGTATCAGAGTTGGTGACATTTAGAGAGTGCTTCCTCACAGGGTAGCAGGAGACAGAGGGACTGGATGTCTCCTGGAAATACACCCAGAGAGTGAGGATTCGAGGTTCCCCAGACAACAGTTACGCTTTGCTTAGTCTTGAACCTGGGCCAGTCTGGAGGAAGAGAATTCTCAAGTAGTCATGCTAGTGCTTACATTCTCAGAATAAAATGATCCACTTAAAGGTTGCTCTAAAATTTTTATAGTTGGTATCTAGAGTTTATAAAGGTATAGTATTTGTGAGATCATAATCGGGATGCCATGTGGATGATGGTAGTATGGGTTCCATATATTCATAATTTATGAAATCTATAAAAAACACATTGTAGGGGCTGGAGAGATGAGTCAGTGGTTAGGAGCACCTGATGCTTTTCCAGAGGACCTGGTTCAATTCCCAGCACTCATGAAGGCAGCTTACACCCACCTGTGATCCTAGTCCTGGGAGATTCAACACCCTCTTCTTGCCTGTGTGGGCGCTGCATGGATGTGGTGTACAGACAAACTTACAGGACTTTATGTATTCCTTTAAACTCAGCAGTCAATAGGACAGTATTAAGCCTTAATTCTCAACACCATTTTTTTTCTAAAAAGCCTGAACTTCTGTTATACCTATTTGCAAGCTGGAGGCAATGATTTTTCAGATATATGTCAGCCCAAATTGTGTTGGTTGGTTTCTGGACTTCATGTAGATGGAATTTACACTGTATAAATTCTTTTGTGCCTGGCTTGCTTGATGAAAGTAATATTGCTGATACTCTTTTGGGTGGGTATATTCCTTTTTTGATGTCAAGGAATATTTCACTCTATTCTGAAAATAGATTCAGTGGGTATTTCAGTACATCATATGTTGACTGAAAAAAAATAGAAGGATTAAAGATATCTTTAAGGTTTTTGGTGTGAAGGCTAAGAGAGGAACAAGTTATAGGGGAGAGGTAAGTTTCTGAGACAGTCTCTTAATTTTGGACATAGGAATACCAAGATGTTGTTTTATCTGAAAGTGGATGTGTTGAGTAAGCAGTTGGATATTTGACTTTGGAGTTTAGGAGAGTTACTTAACTAATGGTATTTAGTACCATCCAAGAATAAATGATCAGTGAATATTGGACTGGGCAATAGCTCAGGGGGCAGGCAGCATGCTTGCCTAGCATCCATAAAGCCTAAGGTGTGATTCCGACACTGTATTACTGGGCCTGGTGGTACACATTTGTAATCCCAGCACTGGCAGGAAGACCAGATCATTTTTGGCTACATAGTAAGTTCAAAGCCAGCCTGGGTACATGAGACCCCGTCTCAAATGAAAAGAAAAAAAATTAAATGAGCAGTATAGAGAGAGTAAGTTTAAAGGTAAGGTCATGTAATACCCCATGGTGTTCATAAGGAAACAGAAGTAGAACCAGCAAAACTGACAGAAAAGAGAAGGAACAGTTGTTGAACTAGAAGAACCAGGAGAATATGCTACCCTAGAGAGCATCTTGAAATTCTAGCTAACATTATGTTGATGGTAAATATTTGTCATACATTCAATTTAGTGTAACATGAAAATAATTATGATTTCTAAAAGTTCGTTACAGCTGCATTAATAATACTTTACAGTATTCCATGTAGTGAAAGAACTGGTAGCCCTTATAAATCTGGCCAGCAAATTCTATCACTGAACATTTCAAAATGACGGAGGATCTATTAATCAGTGCTCTTCTACGATGGCTGTTTGCTTTGGATTGAAAGTTGATGTTTTGGGCTTTGTTAATCCCCGGAGCTGAGCTTTTCTCCTAGGAACACTAGCTACGTAGGGTAAGTTTCTCAGGAAACAGATTACAGAACTCGAGACCCAAGAAAAACATCTCCAACCCACACAGCATCAAATAGAAGTTTAAAAGAAGTCCCGCAATTCCACATGAGCCAACGATTCACATGTGCAGACATCCTTCAACTTTTAAAGAGAGCGGCAGCGGTTTCGTCTTTAAATGTCAACTAAAAGACGATGCTTTACTGGGAACGTGTTCCACTGGATGAATTGGATGAGCCAGGGCCAGACTAATTTCCATCAGATAGCCATTAGCAGTTAACCCAGCAATAACACTCTGATGCTGTTTCTCCCGAGCAGTGATTTTCAGCCCTGTTCAACTCTGCATTTATCTGCTGACTTTGGCTTTTTAATGAGAAAAACTGGCTCCTGGAACTCCACAGCTATTACGGAATTTCTCTCTGATGTGAGGCTGATTACCCTTTGATTACTTATGATACATGGCTGGCACTTTTGGTGCTAAGGATGAGAAGAAAACCATGTGGGCTCATCTGATAGTGCAAAATTCATCTCACCAATTGTAAACAATACACCTTGTCAGATCCTCCATCTTAATTGCTTGCCAGAGGCTCCCGAAGCTGTTTAAGACAGGGCTGCTGTGTGCCCTCCCCACCCAGAGAAGTTATACAGAAAACGGCTCTGCGGATTGACTGGTGACTTGGATAGTGAGGTGTGACCTGTGCTAACGGAAGATGTCATCATTGTTGCAGATGGCGGATCATGTGACTCTTTGCTCCTACTTAACAGTTCCTGGTTGGGGCCAGTGGCAAATGTCTGTTATTTTAAACAAATTTTGAATGTACGTTAGAAGGCATTAAATTCCCTGGAAGGGCAAATCAAAATAAAACAAAACAAAACAAAACAAACAAAAACCCTAAAGACCCCCGGGCTAGAAATATTTATCCAGGCGAGTAAAGCTGAGGCTAAACAGACATCTTAATAGTAGACTAAGCAGCTGAATTCGCTGTGATTCACCAGTAACTGTCTTACATATTTCTCCTTAGCTTCTGGAGTATGTGTGTGTGTGTGTGTGTGTGTTTCCTAAAGAGTGGCTTTAGAAATGTGGGAAGCTGCTTCCTTTGTGCAAATATTAAAGAACAAATAAAGAATTTACAAGGAGGATGTGTTTCTCCTTTTAAGGTTCACTGAGTACTAAAAATGCATCCAGAAAAACAAAACCAAAAACCCAGTCATAAGTTCTGACTAGATTATGAGTGTTAGTGTAAGGTTTGTACTTTCATAGAGTCAAATTACTTGGCCCAGTGTATGAGATTCATTGAGTTTACTGAATAAGTATTTATTGAATTTGATTGGGGGAATTTAAATGGGCTGGCCTAGAAACATTATCATCATCATTCAACATCTTTTTGTTAAGTTGTTAATTAATCCATCTATTCATTTTTTATTTTGTAGTTGATGTCTACCATGGGTGTATGTATGCGAGGTCTTTTTGTTTGTTTGTTTTGTTTTGTTTTTGTTTTTGTTTTTTTGAGACAGGGTTTCTATGTGTAGTTTTGGTGCCTGTCCTGGATCTCACTCTGTAGACCAGGCTGGCCTCAAACTCACAGAGATCCACCTGGCTCTGCCTCCCGAGTGCTGGGATTTAAGGCGTGCACCACCACCGCCCAGCCTTGCTAGGTCTTTTGAGGGGATGTAATGGATATGACCCACAGCTTAACTTTAAAGTATATATCATGTCGACTAGAAGGTGCCGTGAATGTAAGAAACTAGGAAGTAAAGTAAGGGAAATATTACAAGATAATCGATTTGAAGTGTTCCTAGTTAAGACTTTATAGATGTTTGAACTCCAAAATCCAAGGTCACCTAGGAATAATTATCTTCGTTTTTGAATATTTACTAATTATTTGAAGATTTAAATGTTTTTATTAATTTATATTGTGTGGCTGTGGCCAAAACACCTGAGGAAGACAGTCGATGTGGAGGAATTGCTTGTTTTGGCTCACCGTTTCAGAGCTTCAGTCCATGGCTCTTGGCTCCATGGTGCAGAGCCCTGTAGCAGTGATAGCATGTAAAAGAGGAGGTGATAGTGGGCAGAGAGGAGAAAGAGAGGATGAGCTAAAACCACACCCAGCACACTCAGGAACCTGGAAGCCATGCTCACCAGCCAGGCTGTCTCTAGCTCTTGCTAATAGGGAGTTAGCCTTTTGTGGTATCATGGAGGGACTTTATGGGTTCCAGGGATGGTGGAGACGTCGTACCGAGGATGCTCAGGCAGTGGCTATCTACTGTATCTAGCAGGACCATTTTAACATTTTAAGAATGTACTACTAGGGCCAGCAAGATGCTCAGTGGGTAAAGGTGCTTGCCACCAATCTTTCCAAGCTAAGTTTGATCCCTGGAACCCACATGATGGGAGAAAACAGACTCCTGTAAACTGTCTTCTGATCTCCGTGTTCATGCTGTGTCAAGTGCTCTCCTGACAATACCGTCCCCCTCCCCCCCATGGATAAATAAGTAAATGTAATTTTAAAAGAAAACATGTCCTACTACTTACCCACTGGATATTCTCTTGTCTCTGAATTTAATTCCTCTTCCTCAACTGTACAACAACTAATAAACACATGTTCCTGTAGACTCTGCCTGGCTCATAGAAACTCAAAAAGCTCGTGATCCACACAATAGATGATTTTTTTTTTTATTCTGCTGTGAAGAAACTTTAAGTTTGCAGGTAAATGGATGAAACTGAAAAAAAAAAACTTATAATGAGTGAGACGACACAGGCTCAGAATAACAAATGCTGCACGTTCTCCCTCCTGTGTGGCGCCTGGCTTGGAATCTCTAATTTTGCGTGTTCAACCTGGAGTACCGGTTGGACAGGAAAGTAGAGAGAGGCCCCGGGGGAGGGATCCCTTGAGGAAGTGGGGATCGTAGAATGCAGGGTAAGATGAAAGCAGAAAGGGGGAGGGCTGGGGAGAGGAGAAGTTTAAGCAGGGAGGATGTGTTGGGGGTGTTAATCAAAACTCAGGGGGCATGGAAAGAGCAATTGGAATTCAACTCTTTGCAATCAAATTTAAAAACATGTAGTTTATTTTAAAAAAAAGAAGAAGAAGAAAGAACTTCAAGGGTTATACCCTGCATGCCTTGAAAAGTTTCTTCTAGAAGCCAGAATTATTAAAGAAAAATACCTCTGCTGTGCTGGGGTGGGATACCATGCTGTGAGTGTTGGTTAGGGAGGGTCCAGAGGCACCCCTCCTCCCCCCCTGTAACAATACAGACCCTTGCTGTTTATCTTGGTTGCCCACCAGAACTAGATGGTAAGACTCTCTTGCAAAAGACATCGCACAATTTCAAATGTGTGATATAGAGAAATTAAGCTGGGACTGATCTGGAAGTTTCCTCTCTGCTGGGAGCTTGCATGGTTCTGGAAGGTGCTATGCAGGTTTCTGGGGGGAGGGGGAGGCAGCTAGGAGGTCAACCTGCCAGGCAAGAAGTGCCCTTGTGCAATATAGCAGTACCACTGTTAAGGTGGGGGGGCGGAGGGGCAAGAGCTGTCTGATGGATTTGCAACCCTCTCCACACTAGAGAACCTGTACCCGGTTTAGTAAACCTGGCCAAAAACCCACGGAGAGGGAAACCATAAGCTTAGGGGGAGGGAGCTGAATGCTGTTATTTAGTAAACTGACATAGTATCAAGTTGCCTCTAAAACATTTACGCTTACTCATAGAGACCAATGCTATGCCCAGCCTTAATCAGAGAAGTGCCCTCCCCATTTTGTTTTAACTTTTAAACTTCATTTTTACACTTAGGCGTGTGGAGGAGGGGACCGAGGGCCGTACCCATTACTGCTGAACTGCTTGCTAGTGACGCAGTCCTGGAGAGTAGAAATTGCTTATATTTGTGCACCCACTGATGACCTCAGCAGGCTCCAACAGTCCTGGTTAAACGAATGGATCATAAATCAAAGCGAGCAGCCGCGAATATGGGAAAGGGACTAGTAATGGCAGGGACTGTTGATGGACAGGAATGGGAAGAAGGTATCAGAGGGTGGCTGGGGGCAAACAGAATGCACGTATTAAAATTTCAATTAGCAAAATTCATGAAAAAAAAAGACCAAAAAGTTTGTAAAATATGAACATGATATCTCTTGTTAGGTATTATTGTAACTGTTGTGACCACTAGATCTTATAATTCTCACAAACCATTGAAGGTTAGTATTACACCTGCCATAGTTAGGGTTTCTATTGCTGTGAAGACACACCATGACCACGACAACTCTTATAAAGGAAAAACATTTAATTGGGTGGCTTACATGTCAGAGGTTCGGTCCACTATCATCATGGTGGGACATGGCAGCAGGCAGGCAGACATGGTGCTGGAGAAGGAGCTGAAAATTCTACATCTTGATCCCAACGCAACAGGATGTGAACTGAGACACCAAGTGTGGCTTGAGCATACATGAGACCTTAAAGCCCAACAAGGCCACACTTACTCCAACAAAGCCACTCCTCCTAATAGTGCCACTCCCTATGAGCTTATAGGGTCAATCACATCCAAACTACCACAAACATTCGTTGCTGCAACCTCATGACCCAATATACACTGCAGAGAAAATGGACTAAACAAGATCTGTCTACAATCACCCAACCAGTGAGTTCCTGAGTGCAGATAGCATTCAAACACCAGTCTTCTCTCAAGAAAGGGATGTTAAAGCAGTGTGTAACAACACAAGCTAGTTATGCTGATTATCTGCTTTCTTCCTGTTGCGCCTCCTGCTGTACAATGTGTGTATCTACAGCTGGAACTGTAAATTCTTGCAATTCTCTTTGCAGATGGCCTACCAGGATGGTTACATTCTACTCCCTGGGCCAAAATCCTGCCAGAGGAAATGAGACAACCCAGGAGGTAAAATATTAGAAATATTTTAAGTAAGGAAAATGTGTTCAGCGTTTTAGTTTAGTTTGGAGCTCATTGTGCTGTATTGGCAAGAAATTCTGACTCTCAAACTGAGGTGTTCAATTTCTTTGTTAATAAACACAGTGTTTGACATTGAGCTGTCTAAGAGGTAGATCTGGTAAAACTGTTCAAACATCATCCTGAGTGGAGAAACTCTAGAAGCTTCTCTTTAAGGTCAGTAACAGACAAGGATGCCTAAAGTAATCTCTTTTGATTGACAAGTGCCAAAATGGTGACGTCATTGACATTTAAGATGTAAAGGGAATGAGGAATAAGAGTCTGAGGAAGAAACAAAACTGTCAGTGTATCCAGAGGGTCTAATTATTGCACAGAAAATACAAGACAACCAACCGACAAACTAGTAAAGCTAATAAGAGTTTGGTCTGCTTGCTGAGCACAAATTGATATATTAAAGTCAATAGAATTATTTTAAACCAATAGCTAATTATATATATATTAGGCCATAACAAAATGAGTAGAAACAAAATCTATACAGTATATAGAATTTACAAAAGGTACTGTGGAGAATATTTTAAAATGTTCTTAAAGACACTAAAGAAGACCTGATTAGGAGAGAGAAATTTCAACAGGTTGACGGAAGATTCAACATTATAAAGATGTGTAATTTATAAATTTTAAAAACAAGTTCAACATAATTAAAGCAAAAAGTCCAACTGGGAACAGGTTACCTATAGATCTAAGACAATTCTTTAAATGAAGACCAAAATGGGGAAACATCTCCCCAGATAGCTCAGTGTCTGCGTTTGCTGTCAATATATTATCAAGCTATGAGACTCAGTGTGGTACAGGCACCGAACGTAACAAGCAGGTGCTGTGGGATGTTCTGTATGGCAAATGTGTTGCTAATAAAACACTGATTGGCCAGTGGCTAGGCAGGAAGTATAGGCGGGACTAACAGAGAGAATTAAAAGAACAGGAAGGTGGAGGGAGTCTCTGCCAGCCACCACCAGGACAAGCAGCATGTAAAGATGCCGGTAAGCCATGAGCCATGTGGCAAGGTATAGATTTATAGAAATGGATTAATTTAAGATATAAGGACAGTTAGCAAGAAGCCTGCCATGGCCATACAGTTTGTAAGCAATATAAGTCTCTGTGTTTACTTGGTTGGGTCTGAGCAGCTGTGGGACTGGCAGGTGAAAGAGATTTATCCTGACCGTGGGCCAGACAGGAAAACTCTAGCTACAAGCAGGTGTTACAAAGGGGTATAAATAGAATCAAATTTAAAACAAGAACTGTTTGGAGGGCACCCAGGCAGGGGGATCAGGATCTGTCCCCGGTGCATGGGCAAGCTTCTGGGAATCTGGTGCCTGTGGTGTGACACCTTGCTCAGCCTTGGTGCAGTGGGAAGGGGCTTGGACCTGCCTAGGCTCAGTGTGCTGGGCTCTGCTGACTCCCCATGGGAGACCTTGATTTGGGGGTGTGGGGATGTGGGGTGGCTTGGAGGGGAGGGCTGGGGGGTGGGAGGAGGGAGGAGGTGGGATCTGTGGGTGGTATGTGGAGTGAGTAGACAATTTCTTAATAAAGAAAAATGAAAAAAACAATTCCCTGTTTATATGAGAACTTGATGAATTATTGCTAGAACATTGAAGAAGAGGTATATTATTCAATAAACTTTATTGTTAAAATTGATGAAATATTTGTAGAAATAAAACAGAGGCTTTATACTCACATATTAAAATAATGCCCCATTGGAATAAAGATCTAAAAGTAAAAGACAAAACCTCTAAGACTGTTATTAAAAAGAATCGTGAAGAATGTCTCTTAAACAATATGATAGGGATGGATGTCTTGAATAAGATGAGAAAAGGTGTGAAGTGGGACTTGGGGAATGACTTAGTTGGTATAGCACTTGTTGCACAAGCATCTGGACCCCAAGTTCAGATTTCTAGCACCCACATGAAAAACCATGATGGTGGTGTGTGCCTGTCATCCCCACACTAGAGAGGAGGAGACAGGAAGATGCCTGGAGCTCACTGGACATCCAGACCAGCTCAATCATGTTATAGTTAGCTTTAACTCTCAACTACTAAGCCAAGAATTGCATGTGAGGAGACTCTCAATCAGTGATTGTCTAAATTGGGTTGGCCTGTGGGCATGCCTGTGGTGGGAGATCGGTTTTAAGGTAATTGATGTGGGATGAGCTAGCCCAGTGTAGGCAATGTCATTCACTATGCAGGGGGTCCTAAATTGTATAAGAAAGGAGATATTGAGATGAGTACAACCAATTAAGTGAGTATGCACACAGTCATTTCTCTCTGCTCTCGATTATTGATGTGATGTGACTAGGTGTTGGAAATGGTGGACTATAACCTAGAAATATAAGCTTAAATAAACCCCTTTTTTCCCTAGTATATCTTATAGCAACAGAAATTAAACTAGAATAATCAGTGAACTCTAGATTCAGTGAGAAACCATGCCTTAAACAATAAGGTGGGGAATGATTGAGTCTAACCTATATAACATAAAGTATATAGGCACTGCAATGCCACACTACACTCCATGCATTTGTACAACTATTAAATGCCAATTAAAAACTTTGAAAATGGGGCCATGGAGATGACTCAGTGGGCGAAGTGTTTACAGCAGACTATGAGAATTTGGATCGTCAGAACTCACACAGTTCTAAGTCCAGGAGGCAGAGACACAGAGATCCCTGTTTGCTGGCCAGCCAGTCTAGCCACAACGATGAGCCCCAGGTTCAGTGAGAGATGCTATCTCAAAAAAAAATTAACTTGGAAACCAATAGAGGAAGACAGACCACATTGACCTCTGGCACCCATAAGGTGTGAATGGGCATACACATATGGATACGCCACATACACACAACAAACAATAAAAACAAAAGCAGCTTACGATATCATGTGACATGTTTAGTAAGAAATACTATATCCTTCATAAAAGTGCTGTAGAACTGGGTTGTATTTAACCCATATCAAATGAGAGTCATCATAGTTGGAGAGTTACTGGTTATATATGCTATGTCTGGCTATATGAGGATCTCATTTGGTTGCTAGAGAATAAAGGGACATTCCTTGTTATAGATGAAGATGCTTTAGAAATATACCTATCAGGCTAGAGTGATAGCTCAGCCATTAAAGGATAGGTTCACAACCAAAAAATAGAAATACACCTATCAAACCAGGAACTTTTCAACATTACTGTAGAGTCGTGGTTCTGCACCTTCTTAATGTTGCGACCCTTTAATATTTCTCATGGTGTGGTGACCCTCAACCATAAAATTACTTTATTGCCACTTGCTACTCTTATGAATCATAATGTAAATATCTGAAATGCAGGAGATCTGATATGTGACTCTCAAAGGGGTCGCACCCACAGGTCGAAAACAACTGCTGTAGAGCCATTTAAAATACACGATTTCATGCCACGTGAAGCAGGGTCTTAGTTAACAGACCTGCACAGACTAAGAATGAATGAATATTGAGTGTTCCTAGAGATGAGATTGCCAATGGTATTTGCTTTTTGTTCCTTTCTGTAATTAATTCATAATTAATATTTACCTAACTTTAATAAGAAACAATAAAATATTTATCCTTTTGAAAATAAATCAAATAAGAATTTTTCCACATCAAGATTGAAATAGTGCCAGGAGTTGTGCATACTTGTAATTCCAGAACTCAGGAGTCACAGGCGGGGACATCAATAGTTTGAGCCCATCTTTGACTAATGAGTTCAAGGCCAGTTTGAGCCCCATAAGATACTTAATGTCTCAAAAAGTTGATGTGGGATAATCTTTTAGTACATTGTGAAAAATGTGTCTTTGCCAAGGCACCTTCTGACTGGTTTAATAAAGAGCTGAATGGCCAATAGCTAGATGGGAGAGAATAGGCGGGATTTCCGGGGAGAGAGAGAGAGGAAGAGGGGAATCTAAGCCTGGGATTTCGCCAGCAGACTGGAGCAAGTTGGACATGCTATTCTGAGGAAAGGTAAAAGCCACATGGCAGAATGTAGTTTAATAGAAGCAGGTTAATTTGAGTTATAAGACCTAGTTGGGGAAAAGTCTAAGCTAAAGACCAAGCTTTCATAATTAATAGTAAATCTCTGTGTCATTATTTGCAGGCTGGCAGTCCAAGAAAGTCTGATGAGAAAGCTTGCTACAAACAAAACAAAACAAAACAAAAAGTAAGATTTTTTTTATCCTCATAAACATTGAGGAATATGTACATTACACTTTTAATTCCTAATTCTGTTACCACTCACTTTGGAGTGGTCAAAATCTGAGTTGTTTTTAGATCCTGAATATTATTAACACATTTTAAAGATCCTTCATCATGTATCTCAACACTTTAAAATATTTGAATAGCTTATTGCAATATTGATTACAATCAGGCAAGTATTTCATTAAATTATTGATTTGGGATTGATTGTTATGTAAGAAAGAGCCCTTAATTTAGTGTCATCAAACAGCAAGCTTTTTCTTTGTCATCATTTTGGCCGCACACATTTGGGCCGTCATCAGGGTGTTTTTGGTGTTCTCAGTTGAATGAGCCCGGGGCAGGACTCATCAGAAGGCTCAGGTTGGTTGGTGGAGCCTCATGCGCTCTATGTGGCCTCTGTCCTCTGGGAATGAAGCTCAGAGCTCCAAGAGAAGAGAAACAGCAGGTACCTGGACAGTGGCGGGATGTCTGGTGTAAGCATGTCACTTCCACGGGATTTTGTTGGTTATAGCAATCACAGGTCTCACCAAATCCAAGAGGATGGAGAAATGGACTTTCTGTTGGGAAGTGGTGTCAGGGGCCAGCTCTGACCTGTTTAAGGGTTCTTGGGGAGGGGGGAATGAGGAAGTATTAGATAGAAATATAGATGGAGACTATGAGAAAAACAGACACAGGATACCTTCAGGAGGGCCCTGGGTCAATACCCAGTCATCCTGAGTTTAATCATGATGGGCCTTTTATATATCAGCAAGGGGAGGCGTAAAAGACCTTCCCCTCTCAAGGTTGAGGTATAAATTATCAACAAGTGTAGATCCTTCAAAACACCTGGTAACCATGCCTTTGGCCAAAATCATCCTATTATGTAGACCTGATGGGTAAAGCAAGCTCAGACTTTCTGATCTTGAGTAAGGCCTTACTAGGGAGCCTCTGTGGGCCCCCACAAAGTAGAAAGTACATTGAGTTGAAGAACTTGTGAGAGGTGCTATTGCACAGTCACTTTCAGAACCTGTTACAGGTTTTCACTGTCTGTCCCTGCCTTTCTACCCTGCCCAGTCCTTCCCCTCATCCTCCTCTTCTCTTCCTCCTCCTCTTTCTTCTTCCTCTCCCTCCTCCTTTTCTTCTTCCCTCTCTTCTTCCTCCCCATCCTCCTGCTTTTCCTTCTCCTCCTCCTGCTCTCTCTTCCCTCTTCCTTTTGTTTGATTTTTCAACTTGTGGTTCAAATCTGTTGGTTAGAGAACTTATGATAATGATGTTACACAAATGTCTACCTTGGGCAATTTTTTTTTTAGCAGATTTTTAAACATCCCTTACGTGTGGATGATAATTCAAATGAATTCAGAATCCCAGGACTACAACCTTTGACCTTAGAAGCATGTGATGTTTTAGAGAAGGGCTTTGTTTTGAACATTTGTGTCTCTGTGCATCATTGTCTTTGTCTGTCCTGCTGCCATTCCCCTTTCTAGTTTGGGCACACATAATGTTTTCCTTAAGGTTTTAAACCCAGCAGTTTTCTCTGTGCCTGTTTGTTTGATGGGTGTAGCTTGCCTTTGATCGATTAATTTGGGATGAAAGTAGAAAGACCACAGTGAAGATGTATTTTTAAAATTTGTAATGATTGTTGCTTAATTTTTATAATTTTTATTTTCTATTTCTATATAAAATTTCTATTATATTTCTTGACTTATTCTTCACCCATCTAATTTCTGTATCATTTAAAGAGCAAATACAAGAATTTAGTTTTTTTTATAGTGGCCTATTATAAAATGCGATGCTTTCCGTAGTAATAAAGAGCCCTTTCTTTGTGTCTGTGTGGGCATGTGTATATATGTAAGTAGAGGTCAGTGGTCAGTGGTGGATGTCTTTATTGTCCTTCAGTTTTTGAGATAGGATCTGTCGCTGAATCTGGAGTTCATCAGCTGGCTATGCTGGCTGACCAGTGAGCTCTGGGTATCTTCCTGCCTCTGACCCTCCCCTCCATTACTGAGGTTACAGACTCAGATTTTACATGGGTTCTGAGGACCTGAACTCAGGTCCTTGAGCTTGCTATTACCCACTGAGCCACCTATAATTTAGATTATTGTCCTTTCATGGATTAAGTGTATTTTCAGTTCTTGTTTAGAACACAGATAAGACATTGTATAATCTTTCCTTCCTTTTCTTTCACTAAGTCTACATTAAGTGGAATGATTACCCACTGCTTCAGACTGATCCTTGTTACTCATCAAAATTGTTGTCTTTTCGTAAATTGAGTGACTTCCCTCGCACTCCACTGAGGACACAGATTGGCTTATCTTACTTCAGGTAACATGTTAGCTTGGAAGACAGTAACAAGAATATTTAGGTTGTGAGCTAAAGGAGACGATTAAGAAAGAATATCAAGATAAACTCATCTGAGGGCGAGAAAACCAGCCGAGTGATGTCCAAAAGCTAAGGGCAGAGAGTGAATGATTTTGTCACTGTAGAAAGAACAGAAGTCTTCCAGTGACCTCCCATTAGCCATGAAGAGACCATGTGGCATTAGAAAGGTGGCTTCAGTGTAGTGGCTGGGGCTGTATTAGTTCCCTAGAGCCACAATAAAAAAGAACCACAAACTCAATCGTTCAAAACAATTGTTCAAAGACAAATAAGTAAAGAAAAATTTATTTTCTTGCAGTCAGTCCTAGAAGATAAAAGTATAAGAATAAGGTACCAGAGTATGCTTTCAGCAAAGGTTCTGGAGGAGGAGACTGCTCGGTCTCTTTCCTACATCCTAGTGTTTTCTGGGAATCTTTGATTCTCTTTGTCTTGTGAAACCATCTATCCTCCATTGTCATGGAGGACCATATCTGTATTTCCCCCCCTGTCTCTTCACACGCTCTTATGAAGAATATAGTTGCCCATTTAGGGCAATCCAGTATGACCCCATTTTTCACTTGACCACGTTGGCAAAGACACTATTTCTGAAGAAGGCCACATTCATAGATATGGGCAGTTAACCCTTTAACAGATTTTTCTGAGAGAATACAGTTTAACCCACAGCGAAAGCTAGTCAACTGATAATGATCTGAAAAGCGAACGCAGGTCAGAGAAGATGGCAAAGGGGCATCATCTGAAAACTTCAGTGGGTAAGAAAGCAGTAGTTTGGGACATGGAGTTTGGAAAGATGCTGGAAGAAACTGGGGAACAATCCCCTACAGAATTGGAATTAGGAAGTATAGGGAAGAGAAAATACGGAGAGTCCATAAGAAGATACGAGAGGGTTATAGTGAGGTTCTTACTTACTCCTTAGTTTCTACTCTTCCATTCACCCCTCCTCTTGATACTTAGTTGGGCTTATGATTTTTCACAGTAAAGATACAGCTGCATGTGTTCTTTGCATCTTGGTGGGCCATGTTGTCAGAATCTGATCAGTGCAACGACAGCAGGTGGCTAGTGAGTTGACTGGAATGTGTACATGCTGGCTGTAGCATCACTCATTATCTTGGACTGTGTTAATGACAGTAGAGAAGGAGCCATGCATCCTAGCATTGTGTATTGTGGTGGTATTGTGTTCCCCAAAATATTGTGCACCCTAACAAACTTATCTGGGGTCAGAGACAGAACAGCCACTAGATACGAAGGCTAGAAAATGGTGGCACTCACACCTTTAATCCTAGCATTCCACAGGTAGAAATCCCCCTGGATCTCTGTGAGTTCAAGGCCACATTGGAAACAGCCAGGTGTGGCGACTCATGCCTTTAATCCCAGGGAGTGATGGCAGAAAGCAGAAAGATATATAAGCCGTGAGGACCAGAAACTAGAAGCATTTGGCTGGTTAAGCATTCAGGCTTTCGAGCAGCACAGTTCAGCTGAGATTCATTCTGGATGAGGACTCAGAGGCTTCCAGTCTGGGGAAACAGGAATAGCTGAGGAACTGGTAAGGTGAGGTAGCTGTGGCTTGCTCTGCTTCTCTGATCTTCCAGCATTCACCCCCAATACCTGGCTCCAGGTTTGATTTTATTAATAAGACCTTTTAAGATTCTGCTACAGTGCATTAATTAAATTAGTCTATTTAATCATATAAGCTCTTGATTTTTGCAAATGAGAAGCAATTTCTACCTTGTTTCAGGCACTATCATTTTGTGTTTTCTTTCACTTTATGTGAACTTAATTGTGTCTGAAACATGGGTGGATGCCAGGACATATGACATAGTTTGGAATTTAGATTCAGTTCTTGCAAAAGACAGTCTAATCCCTTGAGACAGGAGAGAATGAAATAGTGGTTGCAGACATAGATGTTCTGGCAAACAGAATGTTGTAGAGTTCCTATTGTAAGGTGTTGATTTTCTTTGTAAAATAAGAGTAGAATTAGAGGTTAAGAATAACAGAATTGCTCTTAATAGCTCTTAGAATAGGTTTGAGGAGAATAGCAAAGATTTAACAAACATCTTATTGTGTGGATTGAGAAGGAGCTGAAATCAAGGATTTGACAGTGGCATTGAGGTTACAGACAACATAATTATAGCAGTCAGATATATTCTATGGTGCACATCAGAGGCATGCCTGATTAGACTTCTGCTTTTGGAGAATAGAGAAAGAAAAAGGGAGATTTGCAGCAACAATTTAGCTACTTTCTATTAGCCCTTTATCATACAATAGATGAGTTGTATTAATGTGCAATTTGAAACAACACAGACTAAGCTTCTACTGGAGAAGAGGGTCACTTTGGAAGAATGGCGGTGTGGGAGGTGGGTGGGTATCATTTATGGACATGTTGAGAACAGGATAAATGCTCTAATATTTCAAAGACTATACCACAATTCTAATCTTTAAGACAAAGAGCTTCAAATGTAACTCAAAGTGTTCCTCGGGTTGATATGGAAAAGCACAGAGTAAGGAGAATGTAACAAACCCTGCCTCAAAATTCCTTTTAACTTACAGAAGCCTTCATGGGGTCAATGTTTGTTTTTGGTTTTCTCAGTGTGGTGGAAAGGAATATAATTTATAGATAAAAAGACATGTCTGAACAAATGCAATCATTTGTCTCACTCACATTATGTTTTAATCTCTTTTAACCTATCATCAATATGGTAAAGGAGCTTTTCTCATGCCTACTAAAGTTATAGGTGCACAGATGGATAACGGCTGAAATTGGTGAATATTTTTACTTCAGAATACACATAACTAGAAAACATTAGTAGTGGCTTTTGACTCCAGGGTCTAACGTGCATTTCACTATGTTCATCTTCAATTTGAAGATTTCTCACCATAAGTAATTAGTCTGGACATGTCCACTGCAAAGCAGGCAAGGTTTTCATTTTCCATGATGGTTTTCCAAATGTCTGGGTCTTTTTCAAATTATCATTTAAAACTTCAATTTGTGGTTTGTGGTTGTTAGTAAAGGCAGCATATCCATCTAAAATGGAAACTTCTTTATTCTGTTAAATTTGCTCATTTTTTTTTTAAACAAGTGTCTACAAATCCTAACCCCCTAAAGACTGTATTTGGAGGCAGTGTTGAAAGAGGAAAATATATCACATTCGTGTTGGCCTCTAGAGGTCACAAATGCAACAGAATCTTGTTTTCTTCCATTCTCTTCAACAATGGTTTAAACAGCCCACAAACCACTATGGTTTTGATGGATGTGTGTGGTCACTGGAGATCTTAGGATCTGAATGATCACATTACAAGACTGCTTGCTTACAAACATGTCTAGAGCTTCAACTTTTTAACCAACATCTTCTGTAAGCTCAGCGACTCAGAGAACAAAAAAGACAGTATAAAGATGTTTTCCAAGTTCTGGAAAGTATATTTTTTACTACAGAAAACTATGTCATATTATTCTGTCAAGATCAGTAGCAATTATTGGCAATTACTTTTTGGGATCTTCCTGATCAATGATATGTACTTATTTATTGATATAGGCAATAAAACGTAAAAAATTCCATGTAAACATAGTTGCAAAAGTATCACTTTGCTATTATTATGAAATAGCTAGAACTTACATTTTAAGTTGCTTATAATATTACATAAACACTTTCAGTAGCAAATTTGTTGTCAGTGGTGCTTTTAATTTTTTTAATATTTGAATTTTATGGTTTTTTATGGTGAAAATCTTTACTATTCTTTGGCCATCTGTCACCTGCCAAGCACTGTGGTAATGACTCAGCATACTAATCCATTTATTTTCACAGTAACCAAATGCAGACCTGTTTCGATAGCTTGAAATATTTGTGATTTGCAATCTAATTTTTCCTAAGAATATTTCTTCTCTTTCTCATTGTATATTAATGCAGAGATAATGAAAATAATAATATCTGAAGCTATGTGAATTATTTCAATGGAATATATTCAATATGAGAATACATGTCAATCAAGTACTTATGTTCTCATTGAGATACACTCAGAATGAATTCTGAGTCAGCATAGGCAGTTCTCAATAGCTTCTCAATATGTTGTCAGCTAGAAAACATCATAGGAAACCCTCACATCGCCTCCAGAAGAATGCTTTGGTTTTTCAAAATGCACAGATAAGCATCAGAGCTGTGTTCTTCCCTTGTGAGTATTCAGCCTGTACACTGGGCTCAAAACAGAGCTTGGTTTCAACTCTGACCCCACTATCTTAGGCAAATTAGTTTGAATTAGAACCTCTCTATAAATTGGAGACAGCTGTCTGTCTCTAGTGTGGAACTGCCAGTATGGTGACCACTCAGCTCCATCACGCTTCTCTTGACCTCTCTCTGAAAGACAGTCATTAACTCCTTGGGGCTCTGGGAAAGGGAGATGGAAAGAGCCATGAGATAGCATCTCTTCTAGTCTCTACCATCTCTCATTAGACTGGTGTGTGGACACCAGGAGACTAAATAGGACAGAACCACCGCCTTGGTGGTCTTCACACCAGACCTAAAACCAAGCCAGGCTTGCTTCAGCTCGACACCTTTATTTTGTTTGCTTTGGCTTTAAAGAGCATGAAGTCCCAAAATGACAACATTCCTTTCAATCACTGTTGAAAGAATGTCTCATGCAGCTTCAAAACATGAACTGAGACCAAGTCAGGTGACTTTGTTGTTAAAATAGTCCTAATTTGCACCATGTAGTTAGCACCTCTGAAAAGGAATCACTCTCAACGCATCTGGTATCACAAAAAGCTGACCACATCAATTATCGTTACCTGTTGCTTTTATGGTTTCCCTTTTTGTCTTGCACAATCATGTCAGAAAACAGACTTGAAAAAGGAGTAGGACCTGGATTTTAACTACGTTTAACTGCCTGTGATTAAAAAATGTCTATTACATAAAGGTCAGTTTCCTATAAAATTTAGTGATATCAAACTCAAAACACGAGAAACAAAAGTTATGCTTTCTCTAAATCCCCATCTTTTCCTAGTCACCTTCTGTCTCACTAAGTCACCATTACCCATGTATCTCACCTTCTTGAGTCATTGTGTTGATCACAGGATATTGTCATATCTACATCCAGAATGGCTGTGAAGCCGTCTCCTTCATTTCCAGTTTTTTTTTTTTTCAACTGTAAACAGAGGCTTTTCTGTCCCACCCGGTCTTGCAGCTGCTTTTAAAATAATCACTCAGAGGCTTAATATTAACTGCAAACTGTTTGGCTGATGGCTCAGGCTTATTACTAACTAGCCCTTTCAGCTTAAATTAACCCATTTCTATTCATCTGTATTTTGCCACGTGGCTTCATGGCGTCACCTGTTCTCTAGTACATCTTGCTGCTCCAGGGGCTCGCTGGCAACTCCTCCCAACTCCGCCCTTCTTCTCCCTGTACCTTTGCTTGGATTCCCCGCCTGGCTCTATGCTGCCTTGCTATAGGCCAGAGCAGCTTCTTTATTAACCAATGGTAATAAAACATACTCACAGTGTACAGAGGAGTTAATTCACAGCATTCAGCCACACACCCTGACACCTTCTACGCCGTTCATGCTTGTCCATGCTGGGTAGTATAAACACTTTCACGTCCTGGGTATCAAATCTAAAACTCTACAACAACCTGTTTTGATATGTTCTGTTATTTACTCCTTAGAATCTGAGCTTAGGTTTAAATAAAAAATTTAGGTTGACGCATTAAGTGGTAGGGTTCACGGTGGCAGCTTTGTGTACCTGGGTCGGTACGTTTTATTCTTGTCCATTTCCCTCCCCCATGTCCTCGCCCATGCCCTTCCCTCCTCCAGATGGCTCTATTTCCACCTCGTTAATCTCCATCCTGCTTTCATTGTGTTGTAAATTGCACATGGATGTCTAGATGTGCTCCAGTTCATGTGTTTTTGCATAGGCACATGTGTGTGCATGCGTTTGGAGTTCAGGAGACAGCCTTGGGTGTCATTTCTCAGGGCCATCTATCTTGTTTTCCGAGACAGGATTTTTCACTGGCCTGAAACTTGTCAAATAGCCTATGCTAGGTGTCCATGGAGCCCCAAGGATCTGCTTGTCTCTTCTTCTCCAACATTGGGATTACAAGTACATGCATGCCATCATGTCTATGTTTTTTTTTTTTTTAACATGAGTACTGAAGTCAAACTTGTGACCTCATACTTTTAGACAAGCACTTTATTGACTGAGCTGTCTCTCAGCTCCTGTCGCCCTCTCTGTTTCCTCCTTTTTAATATCTCTTCTTCACCTCTCATGATCCCCTTTCTTGTTTCATGGCCTGCACACCGACATATGTAAGTACACACATCTAAGCACAAAATATATAGTTTTAAATCAAATTCCATGTATAAGAGAAACCACACGAAATTTGTCTTTCTGAATTTGGCTCATTTTGCTCAAGATAATGGTTTCCAGTTGCAGCCATTTTCTTACAAATATCATGAATTCATTTTTCTTTAAGGTTGCCCAAAATTCCACTGTATATTTTCTTATCCATTTATCTGTCAATGGACAGCGAGGCGAGTTCTGTTTCCTGAGTATTATGAAGAGTGAAGCAATAAACATGGTTCTGAAAGAACATTTGCAGTGTGTTGCCTGGAGTGGCTGGATGATACAGTGCAATCCTCCGTCTTTCGAATAATGTCACTACTGATTCCTATAGGGTTATACAAGTGTAGATTATTATTACCAATAGTGAGGAAGGGTTCCTCTTTCCCACATCCTTGAGGACCAACATATGTGGTCATTCATTTTATTGATGATAATCAATGGTGTGCCACCATTTTCTGGACTCTATATCTAGTGGCTGTTCTGTTCTCTGACCCCAGATAAGTTTATTAGGGTGCACAATATTTTGGGGAACACAATATTACCACAAACCCTCATTATCCAGGCTGGACAAGGCAACCCGGTAGGAGGAAAACAGTCCCAAGAGCAAGCAAAAGAATCAGAGATAGCCCTGCTTCCACTGTTAGGAGTCCCAAAAGAAGAACAAGCTACACAACTGTAACATATATGCAGAGGACCTAGGTCAGACCCACACAGGCTCCCTGATTGTCAGTTCAGTCTCTGTGAACCCCTGTGATCCCAGATTAGTTGATTCTGTGGGCCGTTTTCTTGCAGTATCCTTAGCCCCCCTGGCTCCTACAATCCTTCCTTGCCTTCTTCTACAGGATTCCCTGAGCTCTGACTCTGCATCTGCCCCCCTCAGTTGCTGGATGAAGCTCTCTGATGACAATTATGCTAGGCTCCAGTCTACAAATATAGCAGGGTATCATTAGGAATCATTTCATTGATTTTTTTTTTTTTTTTTAGTCACGTTTGGTTGTATTTTAGGTCTCTGGGATGTCCAGACTCTGGTTCATAACCCTCTCATGGCATGGTTCTCAAGTTGGACTAGTCATTGGTTGGCCACTCCCACAAGTTCTGTGCCACTTTTACCCCAGCACATTTTGTAGGCAAGACAAATTGTAGGTTGAATGTTTTGTGGTTTGGTTAGTGTCCTAGTCCCTCCACTGGAAGTCTTGCTTGGTTACAAAAAATGGTCAGTTCAGGCTACTTATCTCTCATTGCTAGGGGTCTTCAATAGGGCCACCCTCAATTGTGTGTGTGTGTGTGTATGTGTGTGTGTGTGTGTGTGTGTTTGTGTGTGTGTGTGTGTTTTCTTTTGAGGCTATTGTGAATGGAATTGTTTCTGACATGTTTTTAAGTGGGTCATATCTCCCTTTCTTTGATTAACTTGGCTTAGGGTTTGCCAATACAGTATTATTTATCTTTTCAAAGAACCAATATTTGTTTCATTGATTCTTTGTATTTTTTATTTGCATTTCATTGGTTTCTGCCCTGATCATATTTATTTATTCCCATCTGCTGATTTCTTAAGGCCTCATGTGAATGGTTATGTTGCCCTTTTTGAGACAGGTCTTTTTTTTTTTTATGCAGCACTTAGAGCTATAAATTTCTGTTTTAGAACTGCCTTCTTTGCATCCCATTGCTTTTTGGTGTGTTGTGATTTTGCTTTCATTCAAGTCTAGTAGTTTTGTTTTTAAATTTCCTTCTCGAAGTAGTCATTAGCTTATTGCTCACTCTATAGTGTATGGATTAATATAACAAGTTTATATGCTTTCTAATTTCTCTTGCTATTGATTTATTCTGTTGTGATCAGATACGACACAGGGAATTATTTCAGTTTTCCCATATTTGTTGAGCCTTGCTTTGTCTCCTAGAATGTGATCTACTTCAGAGACAGTGTCATGGGCTTCTGAGAAGAGTGTGCATCTTAGAGTGTCTGGGTGGAGTGTTCTGTAGATGTTTGTTAGGTCCATTTGATCTATGGCGTCATTTAACTCCAGTGTTTCTCTGTTTATTTTTTGTTTGCTTGGTAAAAAGTGTGTACTGGAGTTGTCAGTGATTACTGTGTTGTAATTAATCTGTGCCTCTCTATCTAGTCATGTTTGTTTTTATTAAGCTGTGTTAGCCCGTGTGTTCGGTGTGCATATATTTATTGAAAACGTCCCCTTGATGGATTGTTTCCGTAGTCGGTATGAAATCACCCTCTTTCTCTCTCCTAACTAGATTTGCTTTCAAGTTTATTCTTGTCAGATATTAAATGGGATTATTTTCTCCTGATTTCTTTTTTTATTTCAAGTTCTGTATGGATATATAGACAAGCTGTTGACTTTTGTATGCTAATTTTTCCCGTCTTGTTATTTTGTTGAAAATTTTCTATAAGTTCTAAGAGTTCTTTGCTGGAATTTGTAGGATCTTGTAAGTACAGGGTCTTGTCATCTGCAGATGTAGAGATGTTAATCTTTTCCTTTCCTATGTGTGTCCTTCTTATTTCTAGCTAAGCTTTTGAGCACTGTATTGGATAAGAGCACGAAACGGCACCCTTGGTTCATTCCGGATTTTAGAAGAAATTCTTAATGAAGAAGTTTGCATCTGTGTTCCCCAGGGAAGTTGGTCTAGAGTTTTTTGCTGTGTCTTTATCTGGTTTTGCCATCAGGGTGGTGCTTGTTTCACATAACACGTGTGGCAGTGTTCTGTCCCCTTCTATTTTACGGAACAGTTTGAGGAGTGTTGGCGTTAGCTCTTCCAGGGTTGGGCGGGATTTGGCAGTGAATTCATCTGGTTCTGTTTTTTTGCTGGCAGACTTTCATTACTGCCTTAATCTTGCTGATTGTTATGAATAAGTTTAACTTGTTTATATCTCTTTGATTTAATTTTGGTAGGTCAGATGTGCCTAGGAATTATCTATCTCTTCTAGATTTTCTTTCTTTCTCTCTTTCTTTCTTCCTTTCTTCTTCTTTTGAATAAATGTTTTCAAAGCACACCTTAATGATTCTCCAGATTTCATTGGAATATGTAATAATGTCCACACTTTAATCTCTAACTTTATTAATTTGGGTTTTCTCTTTCTTTGGTTAGTTTGGCTAGAGTTTGTCAATCTTGCTTATTGTTTTCAAAGAACCAACTCTTTGATCAGTTTTGTGTATTATCTTTTAGTCTCCATTTCATTAATTCCTTCCCTGATCCTTTGTATTTCTTGCTGTCTGATTCTTTTTTAACTGGACTGTTCTTGCTTTTCTAAGACATTGAAGTGTATTATTAGATTGAGATTTTTCATACTTTTAGTGTAAGCACTCATAGACACAAACCTTCCTCTTAGAACTGCCTTAATTGTATTCCAAATGTTTTGCTAAGTAGTACTTCCATTTTTATTTGAATCTAGGGAATTATAATTATAGTACCTTTCTAAAACTTAGATTGTCTTCTTGGGTTTTTTCACCTCAAAGGTATGTAACAAAACATCCAAGTCTAACTTTAAGTTATTTTCACAGCTTTGTTTTAGCTATGATGCACTCTGAAACCTGTGAACATATCTCCTAACATTAAGATTAGAAGAATTTAAACTAGCTGTGCTACTGGGGCTCAACTGTTTTTCTTAATTATTTACCTAAGCCACAGTCTATGTGGCTCTTCAATAGAAACCCATATGTTCTCGCTGTGTGACACTTCCTTGTTTTATTTTTTATCATCAAAACTCTATCAGTTAGACAGTACAGTTTAGGAATAAATCATCTTCATAATAATCCACAGGTAAAAGTGCCCAGTAGAACAGAATGTTTCCATGAGATAAACACACTACACTACAGGCAGTGGGGATCTCCCCACACCCATTCACACCATGCCAGATACCAGAGAAAGATGGCAGCAGCCAACATGTAAAGGCACAGCAGAAGCAAAAGACACCCTGGAGTCTGTGGTCTCAGGGCCTTGCCTATCCAAGATTCATCCATCAGGGATTCACCTCCTGGTGGGCCGACACCCTGAAGTCGACTGTCATCTGCTGTTCCTCTGACATGGGCATCGGCATAGTTGTTCTGGAGCTTCACTGGTGAATACTTGGTAGGTAGGTCATCTGTAGGAATGCTGCCACACACCTTGCATTTACCTTTACTCCTGAAAAATCATTTATTAAGTGGTCAGCCCCAAACACATATACATCTCAGTAACACCAAATAGACTCAGCAGGTTGTATTTATATATTCATATGTGCGTAACATGTGTGTAGCAACATAATTAAAGAAGAGGACGTGAAGTTGAGAGGAGTTGGAGGGGAGGTGGGAGGAGCTAGAGGTAGGAGAACGTGGAGTGGAAGTGATGTAAATACGGTGCTCGTGTATGACACTCTCCAAAGAAAAATAAACATAAAAGAAATCGACAGTAACCACTATATTGTGGACGTTTGAGACTTCAAACAGGGGTGTTATTTTCTTCTTGCTGTTCAGTTACTCATGGGACAGCATCTGAGCCTGAGATAGTGCCTATGATGGGAGTCATCATTCCTCCCTGTCTCTGTTACCCAAACTGTTCTTACACATTTCCTACAGATAGGGCATCGCAAACTCTCCAGACTGCCAATAGGAAGAAATTTCGGGAAGTCTCTTCCTGCTTTTCTTTATCAACTCCCTACCCCTCCTCACTGCTGCAGCTAGCCTTGCAGCCTCAGTCCACCACTCCAGGAAAGATGCATGCATGCTCCGATCCTTCTGGATGGAAGCGTTTCCATATACTGTGGCTGGAAATGTAGAGAAAGCAGAGCACGTGGCCATAAACTTCCAGAGAGAAAAGATGTCTTTGTTAGAGACTCAATTTAACTACCCGAAGCTTCTTAGATCCTCTATGTACAACGAAACACATTACAGTGTTGGTGAATCTGCAAGAATGAGAAAGAAATTTTTAAAATTTCTGCAGTGTGGAAAAGGGAAATTGATCTTTATTACATGTTGGTTTGCTAAATATTTCTTCCTTGGGAGAACCTATCTACTTGTTAGGAAATTGGATGGGCAAGTGGTACTGAAATTATGAAAATTCTATTTAAGAAATAAAAGGTTTTGTTTATCTCCTCTGTGCCTAGTGTACACAGATGCTCAGTAAACATCTCATTCTAATCAGTAGTGCTTGTCCAGGAGGATGTCGGTGGTGCTGTGGACCCACACATTGTTACGGTGAATGTCATTCACAGTCTAGAAATGCTTTCACATTCTGATGTGTGTAATGAGGCGTGCGATGCCTAGCTGACACATGGCTTTTCCTTACTTCAAAACCAGAAACAGTCTCTTTATTTTGTGGCTTTGTGAGAAGTGCACTTCTGTGTGTGAACATCTGACTCTGTTTCCAAGGCTTGGAAATGCCCGTGGTTCCCGGAACAGCTGCTAGGCTTATGGCAGGAGTAAATAGGATGCTGTGGCTGGCACCTCATTTTTTGATGAAGATCAAAAGGATGGAAAGAGAGTCTGTGCACTACTGAGAAAAGGAATTTGGAGTCTGTGTGATTAAAGTCATTAAAGTGTCTGACAGGATGTTTTTCTGAGGAAAGAGTCATCTAGTTCAAGGGTTCCAAAATCTGAAATGCCACAGGGACACCCAGAGATCCTTCCCTCTCCAGCCACACAGACTTCTAGCCTGACCCTGTTATTGGCTTAGCCATGTATAGCCTTTAAGTGGATAAGGTGATTCCAATCGTCCATCAAAGCTCAAATGCAGGTTAAGGTAGCTAAAAGTCTTTTATTTTCAGGACAGTCACACTTTTCCTTTTGAAGCCTCTGGATAAAATATTTGTCAAAAAAACACATTATAGTAATGTATTGGTTATATTGTGTCAAAATACCTGACAAAATCAGCATGAGGAAAAAAGGCTTATTTTGACCCATAGTTCAAGGATGCGCACCATCATGGGGTTGAGGGCAGGCTAGTGAGGCCATTGGTCAAATTTGATCCATAGTCAGGAAAGAGTGTGATAATTCATCTTGTTTCTGTATGCCTCAGGACCCCAGCTCATGGAATGTCACTGCACACATCTAGAGTGGGCCTTCCCACCCCGATGAATGTAATCTAGAAAATCTCTCATAGAAATGCCCAGAAGTTTCTTACCTAGGTGAGTCTAGATCAGTAATTCTCAACCTGTGGGTCGCAACCCCTTTGGGGGTCATATGTCAGATGTTTCCATTATGATTCATAACAATCGAGAAATTACAATTATGAAGAAGCATTTTATGTTGGGGGTGGGGTCACCACACCATGAGGGATTGTATTCAAGGGTCTTAGCAGGTTGAGAACATTGTAGACCTCACAGGAAATAATGTTGAAAAGATGTGTTATGGAGAGGAGCTTAACACAGGTGCATCTTCTTCTCTGATCTTTTGTATGGCTAAGGGACTATAGTTTCTTTTTTATTCTATTATTTACAACAAATTTTAAATTTAAATATATTTTGATTATATTCTTCCCCTCCCCCAAGTCCTTCCAGATGAGACTATTGTTTCTAATAGTCACTTCTGGTCTCATTAGGGCATGTTTTGGCAATGATCCTTTAAAAACCAACTTTTTTTCTTTTGAGCTAGAGGAAAGGCAATCTTGGGTGATTATCATTTTGATTTCCTTTGTCTTATCAACGGCGTATCTTTTTATTAAAGAGATTGCAATGAAAGCACCTTTAACAGTGTGCTTTTCGCTTCATTTGCAACCTGAGCTGTTTATTTTATATCGAGAGTTAGAAACAAAACAAAACAAAACCCTTTTTGCTATCAGCTACCTGCTGTGGTAGTTCACTGAAAGAGAATAGGAGAATTCCTGGAAGGGAAGGTATGAATCCTTTCCTGGAATAGTTTGAAAGCTAGTTCTAATGAGTCAATAATTTCTCTAGGGAAACAGGGTCACATTTTGTGAAAATGTTGGTTGCCTTCATAAAAAAAAAATTAACTGCCAAAGTCTTAGCTAAAGCCAACAAGAGCTGTCAAGGATAACCCAGATGGCACCCACCTTCCTTGATGAAAACGAGAGATTAAAACAAGGCGCAAGTGGGAACACTCCCAAAGACGACGCTCCTCCATGACCCTGCTTCCGCCCGGAGTGTTTTCTACCAGAACAATCACCCACAGCACCGCAGCTGAACCGTTTAGTGACGTTTTGTAGCTATAATAAACTCCCCAAAGATAATCTCGAGATAAATCATGAAAAAAAGGTATTGAACTTGGTGTATGAAATGAGTTTGTTCCAGCTAGTGTGCAGGTGCGTCGCTACCGAGACGCCGGGTCATGACACACACCGGACAGATGTGCGGCGTCATTCATTTACTGTATGACTGGTGTGGGATAGTGTCTCAGCGCTTTGAAAATGTATGTCTACTCATTTTCAGTCAACAGATTTGAACACCCACTGGGTGCCAGAACAGATATTTTCCTGACTTTATATTCACCTTTTCATTGAGGTCAGAGATCACCCAACTGGGATTCACGGGCCAAATCTAGCTCATCATCTATTTTTTATCAATGAAGTTTCGTAAGGACATAGCCATTCTGATGTGTTTTTATATTACCTAGGGTGGCTTTTCCCGTACAATGGCAGAGTCGGGACAAAGATTGCATGGCTCTGTGTACTGAACTTTTTCATGATTATGAGAAACAACCTGAAGGAAGTAACTGAGGAGAGGAAGTCTTCATTGCAGCTGGGGGTTTGAGGGGGTGCAGTTCATCATGGTGGAGAAGGCGTGGGAGCAGCCAGCTCCATGGTGACGACTTTCTCTCTCCTGCTCCCTTAATTCAACCCGAACCCAGCTCGAGCCTTGGGGATAATGCCGCCCACATGGGTGTTCAAGCCTCTGTTGATACTCTCTGAAAAATCTTCATAGTCAGGTCCAGCTGTGTGTCCTACTGATTCTAAATCCATCAGGTGGACAATGAAGAGTGACCAGCACATTCTGAAAGCTTAAAAATACTTATGACTTGATCCTTGGCAGAAACAAAACCTCCGGTGTGGTAGTTTGAAAGAAAATGGCCCTCAAAAGGAGTGACACTGCTAGGAGGCGTGGTCTTGTTGGAGTAGGTGTGGTCTTGTTGGAGGAAGTTGTCACTTGTTGGAGGAGGACTCAACCCACACCCAGTGACTCAGACCAACTTCCTGTTGCCTGCGCAAGATGTAGAGCTCTCAGCTCCTTTTTCAGCACCGTGTCTGTCTGCACGCCACCATATCTCACCATGATGGTAATGGACTGACCTTCTGAACTGTAAGCGAGCCACCTCAATGAAATGTTTTCCTTTATAAGAATTGCCATGGTCATGGTGTCTCTTCACAGCAATAGAAACCCGAACTAAGACAACCAGTTTTGGTCTAGTTTCATTCTGAAGCAGTAAATCTAAGATGGGAATGGGAAGGAAAGACCCAAATAGCTGGCTCAGACACTAACAAAATTCAGTGTCTGCTCAAATCATTTTAAAGCATCTTAATCATCTTAATAATTCTCAGGGTATGTGCTTGATAAGACAGTTTTGAAGTGTTTATTTGGGGAACAGGTTGAGAGAGAGAGTGTCTTAATCAACACGGCAGACTAAATAATGAAGCATACTACTTTCTAATGATGGGATCAGAGCATCTTTTTGGGGGTTATACCAAGAAATCAATGTTGGAAAAGAAGAACCACAGAGAAGAGAAAGACTGTAGCCAACCTGGCAGAATCTCTAATTTTTTTCTGGCCAAGGAGTCTGATGGTTATCACAGCCAGACCACTATCCCCTCTGAAACGAGTTAGCTGGGAGAAATGGAGATACTTATCTTGTGAGATAGAATTCAGGGGCAGAAGGCATTAACAGCTTCCCTGTGTTAGTAAATTTCCAATTCAAGAGCCTCTAGTGTTGCCTTTGTAACTTTGAGCTACCTGGAGAGGCCTAGTGTCTAATTTTGGGCTGTAAAGTAAAGGGATCACTGGGGACATTGTGGGACTTCAGGTGAATTTACAGTCTGCCTAGTTATAATAGATACATGTCCACGCGACCAGCCTCCCTGACTGTGTCGGGAAGGACATCAAGAAGGCGGCTAGCTTTTTGAAATCATGTTCAAGTACCTCCAAAGACATGAATGTACTGTTCTTGTCATGGATGGTGCTAAGCTAACTGTGTGTGAAAGAATTCTTTCAACTAGTTTTTAAGCTGTTGGGGAAAACGGCTTCAGTGAAAATGCTTTGTGTGGAAAGAAAAAAAAAATGAGAAAATGAGCAACTTTAATTTCATTAAATCCTTAAAAGATGCGTGACCTCATTTCTTTAATTAAATCAGTTTCACTTGTTCATAGTAGGATTGAAGATATCGAACTTGGTGAAACATAAATTGTCTGGAATAGGGGTGACCAATTCAAGCAAATAACTTCATTTGATCCAGGAAAAATAAAGTCAATACTCTGAAGAGAGAAATAACATCCCAGCAGAGAGAATTTATTAGAAAATGAGAGACTTGAGTGGATTAGGCAGGTCTCTGTTTTCAGTAGTTTGACCTTCCATCTGAGCATTTTTGGCTGCATTGATCATTTCTCCAGGACCTTGACTTCACTTCATCTCAAGAAATGTTCACCTTCGTTTTAGAACTTTTTGTCTTTTTAAGGAAAACCAAGTATCCTGATTGGCTAAAGCATAATTAGAATTTCTGTTTTTTCCTTCACTTGAAAAAGCAACCAGGATTTGGAAAAATTCAGTTGCTTTCTCTGACAATAGCTCAATGCCAATACTGGGCTTACATAAGAGCCG